>CABFWO010002710.1:38799-111036 GCA_902155825.1 Timema genevievae
CCCCCCCCCTTTTAAATTTTCTTGTGCTCTCATCAGTGTGGACGTACTCAGCCTAACCTGGTCTGGTTTGACAGGGATGGGGAGGAAAGAGTTTATATCCTGATTGGTTGTACTGAGGGTGGCTTTACCGAAATGGTCCTCCACTCTGCCTCCTTGAAATGCAGGTACATTTCCTCAAACTATTCTACTTTCCTGATTCCCAATCTAACAGTTTGAAGATATAGATAGCTTGGATGGGTAGTAAGATGCGGTGAAAGTTAAAACACCTCTTTTTTATATTTTTTTATATAGAAGCACTTATATTTAATGGTGTTTGTAGCTATTAGGATCAGGCTTATGATAAACTACGAATAATCTGTATGTACTTACCAACTTTCACACGACTTGAAGACTAAACCTTTGATCTCTTCAGAGATAAAACCAGTTTATATAAATGTAATTTAATCATTGGTCCTTGTCATAGTCAAAATGTTCAAGACAATGTTGAGAAGTCTAGCGATAACAGTACATACGACGATTACAAAAATTAAAAGTTTGTGTTTTCTTTTCTAATGGCTGTTCCTTTTTGAAACAATTTGTGCATAATTTCTCAATAAAACAGGTCAAAGGTTTGAATTATAAAATTGAGTATCATTATATCAATGTAGAACTTGTATGCTAAAAGTAGTTTAATGGTCATAGATACTCGGTTTACTTTGATTTCCCACAAATAAAAGCTTTAGCTCTATTCCGATTAACCAGTGGACATGATTGTTTAGCTGCACATCTTCATAGACTAAACATTTATACCCCACCCCCCATTGCACCCTGTGCAAACTACAGCTACAAGCTACTATCATGAATGGAGAACACTTGCTTCAATGTTGAACAATAAACAAAAATACAAAGAGATATACCAACCCATCTAATGAAATACTATTGGGACGCTAGACGAAGAATGGAAGAAATCCAAGTTCCAGAGCATTAGCAAACAACAACTTTGAAAGGTACCAGTCTTACCTAGACTGATTATATTATGACAAGGATTTCCATAGTTAAACCTATCAAGACAAGCTTGCTTACCTTGCAGGCTAATTTATGATTTAAATGCTAAGCAAAGGAAAAAAAACAAACTTTTTTTATGTTTACTTTAAGTTAAAACGTCTAAAAACAAAATACATTTTCTTAAACATTACCTTTAAAAATTTTTACACTATTTTCCCTCACAGCAGACACACATGTATTTTTCATTGTACATATTACTATGATGTAATGGCTAAGAAAGGTTTATTTAAGCATAATTAAGTCAGTTAAAATTACAATATTTTGATATTCATCAATACAAGACCGCTTTTGTAAAGCTGATTATGGCCAATATTTCCAATGTTTAAAGCTATGTGCAGGGTGACTATTAAATGTGTTCTAGTTTGGAGACTACCCCAAAACATCTACAATAAAACTTTCTTGATTAAATTTCTTTTAGAACATCAAGATTATATTTATCCTATCTATTCTGATCTAGTTTATTTAACAAAAATTGTTTATTTTGATTGTATAATCCGCAGGTTAGACCAACCTTACTTTATTCGAATGATATTCAAAGAAAAATATAAATTCACTGTCATCTTAAAACTTACACATTTCTAAGACCTTATATAAAATTTAAAAATTTTGTAAAAGAAACGTTTTTAAATATTTAATCAGACGTCTCAAGAATGTTCTTTACCTACTTGTACTCAACATAACCGTGCAAAAGATTTATGGATGAATCTAATAATTATATGTCCCACACAAGGCCGCTCAGAGTGAAAGGGTGGAGAGGGTGCGGAGTGGGTGAATTGAACAGTATGTCACAGTCCCCGACTTATTGGGTGCTCCCAATAACCTAAACAACTATCTTTTACAAGTCTTGCTACAGTCATAACACAAGTCCATTAAAGACTATTGTTTCTTCTTCTGAGTGTGGTTCTTTTAATGGCTGTGTGAATTATAAAGAAAACAATTTAGTTTGGTTAGAATTAAACATTTATATATTTTTTTTCATGAACATAGTTTAGATATTATGTTATTAAAAATTAATAAAATATAATAATCAAGCTAGTTATTTTGTATGAAAGTGGGTCCTCTGAATATTCCGGGCAGCCTTGGCTTCACCTCAAAATGTGGCAGAAAAAATGTGGATGCAAATAATATTAAGTGTGTTGGTTATTGGGAAATAAATGAAACAAAATATTACTTTGTACACATGTGAAAAGGCACACGGACATGTATGATTTGTTGTTTTGTACACCAATGCTTGCTCATTAACTATTACAATAAAGTAAAAATAAAAACAAGGTTTTGTACATGAGGTTCTACCCATTTTACTTTCGGAGGCTAAAAGGTTACTGTCAATACTCATATTACATGTTTGTATTAGTTCTTAATATTCAACATATGTTTAATATGATATTCTTATCTGTTGTATTTTTTTATTGTTTATTTAGTACCGCGTCTTACTACCCATTTGGGCTATACGCCTATGTACTAATTATTATAATGTGTTAGGGATTATGAAGGTTTTAATTTAGAGGAAGTGCACCCGCATTTGTGTGGAGTGAGAGTGGAAAACCATCTTCAGTGGACTAGACCAGGATCGAACCCTGATCTCCCCATCTTTAACAGTCTAGTCTAACACGAGAGTAGCGCGTTAGAACATGCAGCCACCGAAGCAGGTCATAATGAGTAATTCTTTCTCAATTTGTGTAGTGAATGTTTGTGTAAAAGTACGTCTATATTGAGACTATTTTAAGCGCTACTTGGTAAAGCTGGCATTGCAAAGAATGTCTAGTAAAATTTATGAAGCCTGACTCCATAAAGTGTGCATTCTTAAAGTAAAAGTTGCATCTTACTCATGAAACCATGGTCCACCTTGCTTCATAGCCAACACACTAAAGATAACTGTTGTCGTGTACTTATCATAATATACATGCGATTCTAGTAACAAAAATAACACACATGACAATATAAAAATCTAATTTGTATCGTTTAGTCTTTCAACCAATCTTAAAAAAATAGAACCGTATTATGTAATATCAATCTGATGCTCCCGCTACTGAAATAACAGAGCTATAGTATTAATTTTGAATTCTCTTGCGGTAATCATGTGACTTTATGTTTTGTTGTCAACTGTATTGAAATGCTACAAGACATCAACACAAAATGTGACTGACATTAAATTGCAGAGCGACTCAAAGCAAGAGTGCTTAATTGGGAACACTAAGTACAGAGGGAGGTAACAGTTTGCATTCTTTCCGCATGCACATTTTATTTTGTCAGGTTGTATTTATTTGAAATATTGGTATGTAAGATAATATTACTTGTAAATAAACTGGCAATGCTGACTGCATGTCTGGGGTGTTTGCCTATTTCATAGAAAAACCCGAGGTTTGCTTTAGACTTGGCGCATAAAGGTTTTATTTATCCTACATCAAGGCGAATGCTGCTGCAATTCTTATAACTTACCATTCTTTTCCCTCTTTATTTAATTTGGCATATTTGACAAGCACTTTCTGAACTGTTATTATATCAGCCCCCTACAAACATCATCATCATCATCAACTGTTTCCAGCCTGTTGTCAGGTCAGTTTAGTAAAATGCCGCCATCTTCCTTTATTCTTCCACCATTCTTCTCCTCTCATATGAACACTTTCTGTGTTATCTGCTCCTCCCATCTCTTTCTTGGCCTCCCTTGCAGTCTCTTTCCCACAACAAACAAACTTCATTTTAGAAACTATAGAATACCTAGTTTCCTAGCTGTTAATTTATCAGTGTGAAAGTGGAAATCCCCATTCCATCAATGATGTTTCAGCCATGCCGGGAATCAATCTCAGGACCCTTACCTGAATAGGCGTACATGCTACCAACCAAGATAAGGTGTCGGACTTTTTCTTCATGAATAAAGTTTTTAATAATCTTGGATTAAAATGTGATACACAAAAAAATGTGATCATCTCTAATTATAATTATATAAAATGTATGCAACTAACAGCACTGATGGTAATGTGGTCTACAGGCCCGTATACAGTGTCATGTTTAACTTGCACCAATAGCCATTCTAGCCCAAATGTCGTGCAAGTAAAGGTTTACAAACATTTTTGTTTATCGTGCAAGGATTTACTTACTTGACAATTGAGTTGTTCTAAACATTTCATTGCACCTGTTCTCTGCAAGCTGTGACTGGCACACCAATCGAGATTTACATGTGCAATTACAACTAGTGCGCACATGCAGCTGGCGGGACAGGTACCTACTGGCGCTAAATTATTCGAGCACTTGAATATTTGTGCAAGTAGAACATGTGTCATGCACACTCTTTAATTTGCAATCAAGTAGAGGCTTACACTGTTATGTTGGCACACCAGTAACAACTGGTTCCAGTAAAACATGACAGTGTAGACCCCACTTAGGGCAGTAAGATTTGCATATCTCTTGGTTATCATCACTAGAGAGGTCTGAGTTGAAACCTTTGCAGGGTGCGCTGGCGTTGGTTTTCTAAATGTGATTTATCACTGGTTTTCCTCTCCTTACTCCACACTTCCTTTTAACTATCCTTTTCATACCGAACACCTTATATTGGCGTTGACAGCCCATGTTAAACAGATTAATTACAAAACACAGACATAAATTAAGATCACAGTGTTTTCTCTGTACATTGTAAATATTGTGTTGAACACTAATTGTATCTGAATAATTTTTGCTACACACAGCTATTTAAAGTTAGACATATAAGAACTACAATTTACAAAATCTTAATTGAAACACTTCCTTTGTACTAATTACATTGTTTTTGCTTTCAGTGTAATGAAAAAAGAATATCACGCAAACATGGACTACTAAAATTGACTGAGGATGGTTCTCTTATTCTAGAAGCAGTAAGCATTTCACACCAATTTTTTTCATGTGTATGCCTAAAGCAAGTTTTATTAGCTACATATAAGTTTGTGATTTTTCTTTTGGCTCTCTAATGTTAAAAATACATTAGAAAATACAGTTGATTATACACACATTGCACACATCTTGAGTAAAATATTTTTGTAGGGTTTATTCACATATATTTTATGATCAAAATATGCTAATATAGTTTATAAAATAATATTTGTTTAAAAAAATCATTCTTACTCGATCAACTAACTTGCTCACCAAGCACCTACAATGCTGGAATTTGAATTCAATTTCTGGTCGATGTTAGAATTTCTAAATGGGGTTGTCCACTTGTTAATTTAAAAGTCATAATGAAAGATCTATTTAGTTTATTTAAATCATATAATAATTTAAAAAAAGACTTTTCTGGTACTTGTTCCAAATTAACACAATTTTAATAGCTATTTATTGAGTTTACAATTCAGCTTTTAAAAATATTTTTTTAACCAATATATAACACAATTATCTTAATTATATGTATACCACTGCTTTCTTTGTTTTAAAGATGCACAACAACCCCTGTTTTCACAAAAATAGAAATACAAGTTTAGAAGCCCCACTGTTCAAAGGACAGACAGTAAAATTGAAGACAGGAGACCAGTTTGGTTTGCTGCAAGACAGCTTTTGGTATCGTGTGCTCGTGCCAGAACCAAAAATTACCAAAAATATACTGGAGCAAAATGCACTTGAAGTGCCAGCTGATACCACAAAGGGTCCACATATTCCTGTTGCTGACAATCCGAGCTGCGTAACTGTGACAAACGAGCCATCAGATGTTGCGGCTCATGGTCCTTCTCCTGTCAAGCGTAAACTGCCGGCATGGATGTCAAAATATCAAGAAAAAATCGCTAGAAATGTTTCTCCAAAAAAATTAAAAACTGAAAGAAATCCTACACCAAATACAAGTGCTTTAAAGGTAACATATATTTTTATTTAAAAATTTTTTTGTTGCTTTCCTTTTAACATTTTGTACTAAACAGTGAAACTGGCCTGGCCATGTGCACTGGATGGTGGTTTTTCCATACTCTCTCTATATTAATGCAAGTGCACCTACTCTAAACTACATCATTATCCTTACACCTTAGTAAATTATCACATGCTAACAGAGTTGGCCCATTTTTTATTATCGAAAGAGTGAAAATATTTTTGGAAGAGTTAAATAGTTGGGTTACACGCAGTAATAACCCTATCGTGTTAAGTGCCTGATAAAACATTTATAATCATATTAATGAGTTCGCCTATTTGCTTCTTATCTCTGCTTTGCACTTAACTACAGTATACTAGAATACATTACATCTAAAACCCAAATTCTGTCTGAAACATAGTGTAAAACTGAAAATACAAATGCATTAGGCTGATACTAATATGAACTAATTAGTACTAAGAATAGTCTAGATTATGGACCAATATATAGATTTAGCTTAAAATGTCAGTTCTTGGGCATTGCTGCACCACTTAACATAATTGGGAATGCTATCAAAAACAAAAATAATTGTTTCTTAAAAGGGGATGGATTTTTTTGGTGTGCATTGTGTTTTATCAATTGTCCGGGCTACTAATATTTAAACTAGTGTACTAGGGATAGGGAACATATTGATTTGATTAACGACGATCACAGGCCTTGAAGGCCACGCACAAGCTGCCTCCATCATGTTCTGTCCTAAGCCTTCTCCCTCCAATCCCCCTCTATACCCAGCTTCTTGAGATCTCTGGTCACATCGTCAGTCCATCTCATTCTGGGTTGCCCCATAGTTCTATGAGTGCCATGAATGTTGTCCATGACAGTTCTCAGACTTCTTTCCGATTGCATTCTGGCTAAATGCCCTGCCCATCTAATTTTGTTTGGTTTCATTTTCTGTATTATATCTGACTGCTCTATCAACTCATATATTTCCTGGTTCTTTCTACTTCTATATCAGTCTACCTCTCTTACTGGACCCCATTTTTTTTTTTTTTCATGATCTTCCTTTTAAAGGCTCTCAATCGCTCCTCATCCCTCTTGGTCGTACTCCATGTCTTTGAGGCGTACAAGATTACCGGACACACAATGATGTATGCCCTCATCTTTGTTCTCATGGAGATACCTCTGGAGCTAAACAAGGTATTTTAGATTGTAATAGCTCCAGGATCCAGCCATCATCCTTTTGTTCAGCTTTTCCTTAATGTTGTTACAGTCATTGAACCAGCAACAAATATATTTAAATTACTCCACCTTTCTCAGCTTCATATCTCCTGCCTTTACAGTTCCCTCATGCTTTCTCCTCCTTGACAAGGTCATTACTTCCGTTTCCTCTTTACTGCTGTAACCCAACCTTTTTGGCATACCTCTCTAAGCCATTAGCGCAATGTCGTCAGAAAACCCCCAACCATCTGTACTTTCCATTCATCATAACGCCATTCAAGTCCTTTCTATTGTTCATTTCCCTCATGAACTTTTCTAAAACCATGTTGAACATTACCAGCAATATTGCATCCCTTTACCTTACTTCTATTTTTATCTCCAACTCGTCCGACAACAATCCTCTATACTTCACCTTTCCCTTTGTTGTTCCTGTACAAGACCTAATCATCCTCTTTATTTTCGGGTATATCTTTATCTCTTGGAGCACCTTGTACATATGCTCTCTGTGGCTGCTATCATACACTTTGGAGAAGTCCACAAAAGCCGTCTCAATATCCTTGTCATATTCTCAGCACATTTCTCAAAGCTGTCTCATCATGAATAAGTGATCTACCTTACTTTTGCGCTTCCTAAAGCTATATATAATATATATAATTTGGCTCAAATGTACCCAAATTTACATAAAAGGAGAGTGGAAAACTATTTACACTACACCTGGTTGGAATAAAAACCCTGACTTTGTCACCAGAAAACCAGGTCATATGAGGTTGATGCCTTAGCCCATGGGGGTTATATAATTATAAAGTATACATATACAAATCAAATACCTACTGTAATTATAATACATTACAATTGAAATATTCTATATTTCTGACAACTGATAATCGGATAGTCAACGTTCTACTTTATTTACATAAAATATTCTACAAATATTGTGTGGTTAGGAAAACAGACAAGGTTAATTTGTTTGAGCACTGATTAAATCATTGTTTTGTGTTGTGATAAAAAAATGTGATTTAGTTGATGTTTCATTTTTATTTTCTATTCAGATAACAAATGAAAGTGCTGGGACATCTGAAGCAAAAAAAAGTAATGCGAAGAAAAATCAAAGAGTCCAATCAAAGGCTCATCAAATGAGTCAGAGTGGTGACGAGGAAACATCAATGACAGCATTTGATGGGCATGAGGTTAAAAAGGAGCAGGATGCCCAATCAAAGGTCAACAAACCTAGTGATGATATATTAACAGAAGGTGGTAGTAACGTAGAAGAAAGAAAAGATCAACCAACGTTACATCAAATGAGTGATGATGATGATGATGGTAAATTATCATCAGATAATGTCGTGAAGGAACAAACCATAGTCTCAGCAAACGTCCATCAGCTTAGTGATGATGATGACGATCATGTTGATAAGCTTTCTTTAGAGAATGGCCAACAGAATGTTCTAAAGGAAGAAACTACGGCCTCAGCGAATGTCCATCAGCTGAGTGATGATGATACTGACCTCTCAGATACTGAAGATAAAGCAGAATTTCAGACAAAAACTGGAGAAAGCAAAAACTTGAGTAAAGATAGTAAAGACAGATGTGGAACAAATGATCAAGATGATACGACGCCAGCGAGCAATAGCACTCGAAGGGCCATGTGCATTTATGGACACAAATGTTTCAGGTAACTATTTAAATTCACTACCCTTAAAATATTCAAATTAAGTCTTACAACATGTCATATTAGGAGCTTCCTTTTTTTAGATCCTGAATCTTCATAATCTTTCCTTGATTTGAGATCATCTATTAGTTGCACCTGTGGTCTTCCTGATATCCTTCTCTCTTCCACTTTGCCTTTCATGACATCACTCAATAAGCCATTTCTTCTCATAATGTGACCCAGTCAGTTGGCCTTTCTTCGTAAAATCACCTTCTTATTGACTCTTCTAATCTTAGAACTTCACTTTATCCTCTCTATTCGTCTCAAAAAACACTACATCTCAAAGCTTACAATATATATCATGTATATATTTTTTAGGGTTCATGTTGGAGAAGCTATACAAGGTGATACTCCATATCTAGAAATTCACCAGTTTATCTCTCATCTCTAGGCTCAATTTGCTATTCATTCTTCTGGTTAAAAGCAGTGTTTATTAGTGATAATTTTGACTTTATCTGCTGTGTACCTTGTGTTTCTGTCATAATTAAACTTCCTAAATATTTGATATGTTCCATATTCTCCAGCTGTTGATTTCCCACCACGATGTTCACTCTGGGATATCCTCATTACCTTCAACTTCTCAATGTCAATTTACATTCCATACTCTCTTACAATTTCAACTAGTCTGACTTTTTTTTTATCACTGCTTCTTACTACCAGTTCAGGTTACATGCATGTAAGATAATTACCCTAATGAGGTAGAGGCGAAGAAGAAAGTATTTTAAAGGTAATCTACCCACATTTGCTTAGAAGGATGGTGGGAAATTACTAAGGAAAACTCATCTCATTAGACCCAACCAGGATTTCCGATCACATCATCAGCAATCCAGTCTAACGCGAGAGTGATGCCTTAGAACAGGGCTATTCAATTAGTTATCTAAGCGGGCCACTCCAAAAAAATCATAATATTTGGTGGGCCATACATTTAATTCAATCTGACACTAATTTGGAACGTTATTAGATTATACTTTTGTAGTTTAAAAGGGGGTGGAGGTAAAATGTAATTTGATATTATATATGGGAGTGTTTGGCAATATAAATACGTATTTATTAGTCCACTCAGCATTAAAATTACGATTTTCATAACTAAGTTTCCTTTTCTTACTAATAAAAGTAGAAAATGCCATTCTAGAACACTTACAATAAAACCAATTACAAGCAAAGCACGCCGCTATTATTATAAATAACACACAAACAATAAGCCAGGCAAATATCAGCTGGCGAGACATCAGCTGCTGTTGGGAGGAGGGGAAAAGAGGTTTAAGCCACTCTCAGCTATACTGTTGCCAGGCCACCTGCATTGTTCAAGGTCAAAAGCAAGAATATGTTATATAGCTCAGCCGTTATGTGGTAGCATTTGGAGGGAGAGATAACAGGTCTAGAGTGGGGGACGCAAGCCGCTAGAGGGTAAGCTCGCACTCCCTTGTAAACAACCGATGTTGGTGGCGCCAAGGACCGAGTAACACTGGACTTGCAGCTTCCCCCACCACTGATAAGAGACTGAAGATCTCTATGGCTGTTCAAGGTCAGGCACCTCTACATACCGTCTGAACTATACAAAGCATCTCCAGTGATACAGAAGTTGGACTTTCAATCTGCAGGTCGATCTGCGGAGCTTAGTGGGCTGGATGGGGCCTGCGGACCTTAGACCATTTGGTTACTAAATGATCATAAAAATAGACATGTGACAATGTGAATTATTGTGGCAGATTATTTTACCCAAAGTGCCGCACTGGTTCAATACTCATACTAGGACATTTTCTTTTTGGTTGCATGGACAAGGCAACTGACACCAGATATATTACCAAATATATCACACAAATTATATTTTGTGGGGTGAAACAGTGAATTTACCAACTTTAGGCATTCTGAAATTAGAAAAAATCCAGGTGACCAGATAATATGGGCAACATTGAGAACACCGGGGGGAGGGGGGTATAGAATACCCCTCAGTTAATAAGTGGTCCAGGGGGTTCTCCCCTTGGAAAATATAAAATATGAGGCAATAATTGGGCCTTGATTCAAAGTTATAGGCAACTACTTTTTTTTTACGTTATTTGTTAATGATAGCTTTTTCAAGTTACAAGTTTTATTTGTTTTAACATTCACACCATCATTGTGTGGAAGAAAACTAACAAGTTTTGGCTCATATTAACTCCAGGCTTTATTAAGTGATCAACTTAAAACATTACCTAGTTTTATTAAAGCTTCTAGTGACTAGTAGGCTAGTAATAGTAGCAGCCTTAAAACTGATAGGCGCGACAATGATGCTACTAGCCAACTTGGTTAACTAAGCTTTCTATACAATCTACTACAAAACATATCTTCTTTCAATGTTTGATGAGTTATGAAATTGGGAACTTTTGAACAGTAGAGTTCGACAGTGATTTGGGAAATTTAAAATTTGAATGTACAATTTTGTGGTAAGGAACTTTTGTGGTCGAAAGTAGTGGTAGACAGTAATTCTAGAATTTACCAACTCATGATCTCGACTCTCCACAAAATTCCCAACTATCTAACTTTCAACCAACATTGAAAGAGGCGAACCCCTCTCCTCGTCCTGAGTGTGACGCCCCTGACATACACTAGTCATTCAATCTATTCTATTATTTTGTAAACTTAATATAATGACTGTTTCCTTCATGCTATTTACACATTTTATTTGTTATTATTGCTACACATTTTAATATGTAAGTTATTGGTATAGTGATAATTAGGAGCCTATAGTTTTCAATTACATTTTATGAAACTTTTCCTCCCCTAACATATGCACCTTTATTGTGACACCATTTTTACTATTGATTTTTCCATGCCCTTACAAATTTTTATAGTCAAAAACCTATTTGCTTAGCAAAAACTAACAAAGTGTAAACACTTGACTGATAGGCTACTTATTTATAAACTCACTATTTTTCTCTGCCGCCTTTTCATTGAAATAAATACAAGGTTATCAATAAAGTTTTTTTTCTAACATATTTAAGCTGGCAGCAATCAAAGATGTTTATATTTTTGAATATTTTCTCCATCATTTTCTTTTTGAAGGAAACATCCAGATCACAAAAAGAAGTTTAGCCATCCAGGTGATATTGATTATGACACCGCCTATGCTAATCTTCCGGAGTGTCCTTATGGTCTAGGATGTTACCGCAAGCACAAAGGACACTGGCAGGCTTACAAACACACAAAGGTTCACCAACGTGAGAATCCAGGCCAGGGTACTAGGCCACAATGGGGAACTAATGGTATTATCCCCAATATATTACTATCAAACTGTAATGTTACAATTAATTTGATTGATTTTCGAGCTAAGGATCCATAACCCATAAGGGGTATACATTTTTTTTACACTTAGTAAGTTATTATAAAAACATATTGCTTTGGATTGAGTTCTTTGGTTTTTAATTTTGTGAAAAATAGCTATGTAAATAAATGACCATAATATGTTGGAAATAAATAAAATTGAGCAGTGTGTTGTAATTTTTTATTTTATGCGATATTATTAAGCTTCCTGATATTTTTCATTTTGTATACTTACTTATTGTACATTTGTAACAGCCCAACTATAAATGCAGTTATTGAATGTTATACTTAAAAATCTATTTTATAGGTTACTTAACAGGTGAAAGATAACTAACCTGTCTGTTTAACACACCACATGGAGACTGTCTAAGCCTTTGTATTCGAATTGGAACCAAAATCCCACAAATTTGGTTGAACATTATCTTAAGAACAAGTCTCAACAATCATGTCCATAGTTAAGGCCAAGTTTAGATATTGAAAATTTGCGTTTATTCCTTTGTGCATCCAAATTAACCTCAGATATCTTAAGTTTTTATATAGATTTGGTATAGAATAGTCTCACACACATATTTTGGTCATTATTTGTACACAACTTAAGAGCGTTCATACCTGCCTCGGTGGCGTAGTTGGCTAACGCGCCAGTTGTGTTGAGTCAGACCGCCGAGGACGGGGAGATCGAGGTTCGAATCTCGGTCGGGTGAACTGGGGGTGGTTTTTCCTAAATGGTTTTCTACTCTCCTTCCACGCAAATGCGGGTTCACTTCCTCTAAATTCAACCTTCCTAATTCCTAATCCATTAGTGTAATTAGTACTTAAGCGTATAACCCGAACGGGTAGTAAGATGCGGTGCTAAAATTATAAGAGCGTTCATCATAGCAGGCTCAACTCAGCTACCGGCTCGCGCGAGGTATGGGAGTTAAAGGGAAAAGAAAAGACCAAGATATGCCAGAAATGTGTGCAGTGTGTTCATATTTTAATGATTACCCGAAATTTTCCATGGTGACAATGGGGGACAAAGCAAAGTTTCTTGTTAATAACTACAGTATGTCCCTATTGACAAAATGAAGATTTGTATACAACGCTTATATGTGAAGCTATTCTAAAATGGTCAAAAACGGCCTTTTCACTGCATTTTTTATCTAAATATCATTTAATATTTTAATAATGTTCTTTATTAGGAAAATCTATTATCTATTTTATCTCTATTAATGTTTAATAAGAAATGATCCACATGCAATAGTGTTCGTGTAAATCTACTATTTCTAACAGACTGTATCACAAAGTTGATGGGCATGTGATGCACGCTCTTAATTTCCACAACTAAAATACTTATAGTTTCTTGGACTGCACTCAAAACACTCAAGACTCCAACAATTTTTTTACTTAAAATAGTTACACTTTAACAGGAGGTTTTCTATTGGTTTTGCAGTATTTTTCTTCTTTTGGCACCTTCAATTTTACATCAATATTTAACCATTTTTTTACGTATTCAAGCAGAGTTAGCTTAGTGTGAACTTGCTTAGCTAGCGTTCTTGACTCTAAATCTAGTATGACAGTACTTAAGCTAGAATCATAACTGATTCAAAGAGGGTGGATTTTTTTACAAAAGTGGTTTTCAGTTTCTATCCTCTCTGGATGAATGAATATAACTTAATTTTCACTTGCTTCACGTCAAAGATAACACATAGCTTTGACAGGTAATACATCTCAAAACTGAAGTCCCATGTTACAGTGGTTTTCTAGTCTTTATTGGAAGACAGTGGAAGGATTGAGCTGAGTGAAAAACTGCATTTAAAAGGTTAAAAAATAAAGCAAACTGCACTTTGATACAACTTCTGGTTTATAGTATGTGTAGTATCTATTTCCCTGGTTAATCAGTTGAAATGGCTTTTACTGCCTCTCTATTCCGTGCCTCAATATTTTCACCACGTCTCTTACTACTTGTTCGGGTTGTACGCATACATTAATTACGTAAATGGAACAAGGATGGGGACTGTAGAATTTTAGAGGGAAAAGCCACCCTGAGAACACCCGACTGAAATTCAAAACCTCGATCTCCGTCCAATCTAACACAATAGTGATGTGTTAGACCATGAAACCACTGATTCGAGTGGTCTCATTAATTTGATAATTTCCTCATGTCTAAACTATAAATAGGATAGTCTTCACAAAAATGTCATTTTAACATTACATTAAATATTAATGAGTTAATTTATTACTTAACATCTATAGGCTTATTAATACAATTTTTTGGTAAACAGGGAAGCCAAGAAAAACCCATGGTAAATCTTCTGAAGAAGATGACTACGATTTAAACGATTCATTTTTAAATGATGGTAGCTCTGATGACTACCAGCCTACAGATTTAGGCTCGGATTCAGACAGTGTTAGTGATGAAGTAGATGAGCCAGACATGAAGAGGATGAAGAAGGAGGCAAAGAAGTTTGTAAAAAAATAGTAGTATAGCCATTTCAACATTTCCAAATATGCCTTTTAAGTAGTTTTATGGAGTGGCCACACAATCTCGGGCAAAAAAAATCTAAGGTTTTCTGACTAAAATCCATATGGCAATTGATAAGAATATATCAAATTCCAAACACTTTTGTGTTAAAAATCATATTTGGAATGGGCTCAAAAATAAACAAACGCACACTTACTTTGAAACAGTTTTTGAGTAAGATTCTATAGAGACATTTCACTTCACTAGACACCCAAATATAAAATAAAAAAAAATCTTAGTTGTAATTTCCGACATTTTTGGATTTTCTTGGTTGTGGCTGCCCTGTGTTACTGTGTTATTCTTAAGAGTTTCATCTTTGATCCTAGCATACATTTAATAATCTACCCAAGTTGTTAATGTTAACATGCTAGATCATATCATCTTTATTATTAAGTTAAAAAAAACTTGTCAATTTGTTAATTTACTATATAGTTTGTAGAGTAATATTCATTCAACAAAAGCTGTATGTTTTTTTAACTCTTAGGTAATGCCATAATGTAAGGAATGATATATGTGCTTTATAAATGTTGTAATTAAGAAATGCACTGGGTTGTACATTCGTTAATTTTCACAGAGTTTAAAATTAAATATCCTTTGGCTGCAATCACATTTTTTTCAATTCTAGCAATTTAGTTTTTCATTCAATACCAACTAGAAAAATGCTTAATTTTTGATTCATAAAAAGGTAATAGTAAACAAACAAAAAGCTCATTTAGTTTATGTGAGAACTAATCAAACATGTCCATATTTGATAGAAACAAACTGTACATTTCTTATAAGACTTCAAACAGTGTTGCCAATTTAGCGACTTTCCTTAATTTTCTGTCAAATTCATGTTCATTATTTTTAATTTTAATGACGTAGAATTTTGATTTTTGAACTAACATACTGCAAGAACACATAATGCATTGATTCGGTCTAAAGATCTCTAAACTAGCTATCTGTCATTTACAGATCACAATGACATCGTTCTGTTGGTTTGGTGACAAATCTGACGATTTTTAATTTTTTGTTAAGCGGCAATCTAGCGACTTTCTGGTAGTAATCTAGCTACAACACTTAATATGCTCATTGGCAATACTGACTTAAAGTTAGGTAAGCCCTACAGAAATGTGTCCTGCTCTGCATTGGTAGTGTGTTCAAAATATGGGCCTTTGATTAACAATCACCTTTAATTCGAGTAATATGAATGGTGTACAGTTTTTTATATGATTAATTGTATGGCTCTTTAAATGCTTTGTATTTTTCAAGGGCAAACAATTATTAAAACTAGTATTTATAGTAAGGATGGGTTTGTTTAATTGTTCGGTACATTTTTTTCTGCTAATTCTTCACTTGAGTTCAAAACCAATTTTGGTTTCAAAGACAGTCTATTCTCGGATTTTTATTTAATTTAAATTATTATATTTATTTAATAAATACATCTTATTAAATGCACGATGTATTTATTTTAGTTTTAAAATGAGGGATTTGTTTACTTGAGCGTATGGCTAGTTAGTTGTTAGTGATATCACTTTAATATGTTAAAGTGGAATTATATACGTCTCAAGGAGTTTAGACGCCATGAGTCCTAATTTTTTTTTTAGAACATCTATTTTCTTAGTGTTATAAATATTTCTTACTTTTAAGTTTCTATTTAATTTTTCCTCTCTTAAGAAGAAGCCTTCTCTATATTAAGACCCTGTACTAGGAGCCATGTGCCTCCTCACCTTCCTAAGTCGGCCCTGAGTGAATTTCTGATGCTATAAGATTATTTACAAATAATATAGAACCAATAATCAAGGTAAGAGAGTCTAGTCAATACATTAGCTCAGCTAGTAGTGATTATTTCTATTGAACTAAGATTCTCGGGTTCAATTCCCAGCATGGGAGAAAAGTTCATTAGCGAAATAAGATTTGAAATAGACAATTTCACGAATAAACAAATGGTGTCAAATAATTGTTTTTAATGACTACACACTTAACAGAAAGATGTAGGCCATTAAGTTCACAATTAAAACACAAAACATCATTTTTAGGGCTCATCACACCTCTTCTTTAGCAGAATAGATTAGAACCCCCAAATGAATTATGCTAAGATTATTCAGTTGCCTATTCAAATTTGTTTTGATTCTTGAATGTAGATATACTTAATTTTGTTAGAACAGCATAAAGCCAAACTGTGAAACTTAAGATGTGTAATTTAATTTTATGTGTGTTGAAAGTATAATATAATGTAGGTAATATGGAAAATGATTTGTTTGGACACTATAAACAGGACTCTTTGCAAGCAAGACCACACATTAAAAAAAATGAGTTGGGGTCTTTATTCTCAGATGATATATTGAGTTGTATTATGTAGCGTTAATGTTTCATGAAATTATTACTAATGAATTTATGCTTGAATCTTCACTGTGTCTTGAAAAAAATTATGTCATTCTATGGTTTAATTCACTCATTTATACAAAAATATTAATGTTTATAAAATACATTCATTATTTAAGTCATTCATCTTAAATTTTTTTTTTGTTCGACACACATTGTATTAGCAACTTATAGAGTATGATGTATTAAATAGCCAGGCTATTATATTTATTAATTACGGTTAAAGCAGCATCTAAACATATTCTTTACATTTAAAAATAACACCTGCACATAGGAATCAAACTCGGAACCTCTGGTTTGTATGCCACTGCTCTAACCACTGAGATATCCAGGAATCATAAAATATGAGTGAAGAATGACCCTGGGTATGGGACAATTCCTGGTTAGCTCAGTGATTAGAGCATTGACATACTAAGCCAAAGGTCCCAGGTTCAATTACCATGTCCAGGTGTAATTTTTTCGATTTAAAGAACTTATGGAGTAGATAAATACATAAATGTCTCAAACAAGAAACAGTGCAACCCATTACCAATTAATGTATGGGTAGCAAATTTATACAAACCCAAAACTTACACAATAGGATCTTGTTAATCCTAACTTATTGGAACTGAGGCTTGTGGGAGAATATGGAAGGGTTCAGAGTAATGCAGAATATTTTCACAAATTTTAAATTACAGTTTGAATTAATTTTATAAAATGTACATTAATTTAACTGATGTTTAGTACATTACCTATACTGTAGGTTAACATTTACTATTTATATTTGTTACAGGAAAACATTTTTTTATCTACAGCATGTGAATATTTAGCATTTAATATCATCACTAGTGCCTTGCAATTCTTGTTTAACTTGAGTTTGTAATGAATAAACTATATTTAATTTAGTTTTTCCCCCCTGTTTTCCGAAAAATTTGTTTGGATTATTCTGAATTTTGTACTACCAGAGTTCGGTCTAATGGGATTTTACTGTCCATGAAAGTTTTCACCATACTTTCTTTCTGTTCAGCTATTCTATCCATAAAGTTCAATCAATAATAATATAGTAAAAATAAATAAAAAATAGCTTACTTTACAATCTACATGAAGACGCTAACTGTGGCAGTGAAAGTTTGTTGATAATTCTGTATGTTTTTATATAATTTGTTCTAATAACAATGATTAAGATTAATAAACTTCCAAACGGCAAAATGGGCTCTTATACTTTTAATTCTTAATTATTAAACTTACGACTCTTCTAAAATTATAATAAAAGACTAAGTTTTTTTTTGTCATAAATGGTATGTAAAATTGGAGTGAGAGTAATGTTTAGTAAAATCCTTCATCTTCATCCATCATGTCATCATGACTGCTACTGAGCACATCAGCCAACATGTGTTTTGGAATTTCAGAGCCTCGCACATGTATAGTGTAGCAAGCATTTTCCATCTTACTTAGGCTTTGACGCAAGGTATACACTTTGCGTGACATTTCTTTGGCCACATTCCCTATGGAAAGAAAGCCCTTATAAATTTCTCGTACAAAAGCAGATGTTTGATAACAGCCCTCTATGTTACCAGAACCCAAGTTGTTTATACATTTTCGCATTAGTTCTCCTGTTAAATCTCCTACTCCCAAGAAATAATCAGTCGGTATGAGCAGAGTAGTTATGTGGGACTTTTGTGATGACGTTTCAATGGCCGATTCTTCTGGAGTGCACTCTTTTTCCTGTTTGTTTTCATCAAATGCCTTGATTTCAGCTCCATCTTGTTCATTCGTTGATTCACCAACATTGTAGACAAAGTCCTTCTGAATGTTTATCCAACTTTCCAAAACATTACTTTTTAAGTAATGGTAGAAAGTTACAGCTTCGATAAACTCTTGCATACCTGAAAACAGAAACATATTTTTCAATTTCATAACTTTTTGTATGAAGAATTAAATAGGCAAAGCTATTATTTATGCTTTTAGTAAGGATTATTCCATCTAGATATCATATTCTGAAAATTGAAAAATGACACCTGGACACGGGAATCGAACCCAGGACCTCTGGCTTAGTACGCCAATGCTCTAACCACCGAGCTATCCAGGATTTGTCCCGTGCCCAGGGTCATTCATCACTCACATTTTAAAGCAGAGCCTATGATGGACGTGCAGAAAATCATCGGCTACAAGTAAGTGATTATATTAATGTCATGAGCTATCAGATAATGCAGCCATCTTCAACTCGGTAGTTGGCTTATTACTGCCATTTGTACAATTATTATAATTGTACGGAATTGCATATTAAGAATTAAATAGCCAAAGCTATTATTTATGGTTTTAGTGAGTTTAGCTTTGGCTATTTAATTCACACCAAAGCTTCACCATTGAGCTACCTACTCAGTATTTGTACAATGCTAAGACGTACTTATCAGTCATACTTTAAAGCAGAGTTGGTGAAAGACGTGTGGCAGATCATGGCTCCTTAATAGCTGTAATATTATATTATAGACAATAATTATTCACTACAAATTATATTCAAGAAACTATTTAAAATTAATAAAATTTGTTCAAACGGTAGCATAAAGCTACCCTGGATAAACAATGGAGTGTGTTTCGGAATGTTATTAAATGGCTGACGATTTTACACATCTATTACCGACTAACCCTTAAAATATGAGCAATAAATGACTAACCCAGGATTAGCCCTAGGTAGCTCAGTGGTAAGATATTGATGTGCAAAGTTGGAGGTTCCAGATTTCAAAAGAATTTGCAGAAAAAATTAATTATTCAAGTTCAATAGTATGATATAGGTTTGGGAGGTTCCAGATTTGAAAAGAATTTGCAAAAAAAGTTAATTATTTAAGTTCAATTGCATAATATAGGTTTGAAGTCATTTCACCAACTTATTAGCGGTTTGGGCTTTCTGAATTTCTTCGTGAAAGCGTTTCATTGCCTTGGAATGCTTATTCCTTTTGCCTTTTACATATCTTTTGCCAACCTTAAGCTTTTGTGGAGCCATTTTTTAAAATAATAAAAATGTTCTTTCCACTATTATTACACTTCACACATCCTTAAAGACATTTAATGCAATTACACTCAGCCACACTGAAAAAAATCCTTTCATCAATCGTTGCACTTGCTACACTGACTTGAAAACGGTGGAGAGCCAGGTAACAATCCCTAAAGAGAGATGGTGATGGGTCAGGGCGATAAGCTTCACAAACATGCCAAAACTACTAACGAGAGATTTATGGTTTCAAGGACAAACAGCTATTGACTTGGAGTGAGAAGGGATGAGTTGTCTGTTCTACTTTGACCAGGCCGTTCTGTTTCGGCTATTGCGGGGTTGTATCAGATATATTTTCAAAATCCGGGGGAAAATACGAAGCTCCTCAGCTCATATTAGTTTTCATGAGTTTCAGATTGAATATTCATGTAAATGAAGTACCATTAGAAAGTTAAAAGAAGTCGGCACTAATTGATTTGCTTCCTCAATGTATTACACACGTTTAAGTATACAAAATAATTAATTGAATATTATATTTATTTGGCAAATGTTTATGCAATTAATTGAAGGTTCATTGAAATAATATTTATTTCAATTAATAAACCTCCTTAAGTACTTTTAACATTCCAAATATGAAATCTTTGCATCATTTAGTTTTTCTAAAAAGTGTTGCATTAGATGCCAAAATTTCACACTTTGAGTAAACATTGTGCTTAAAATATATATTTAATTTATATTTAATACATTGATCCAAGTTTGGTTTAAGAAGACCTAGTATATATAAAGTTATTATATTATTAATTTTGGGTCATAAACCCTCTTAAGTCAACATTATGTTATTGGGTGAATGACATAATAAATAAGGCATTCAGCTAAAATCCTTCTACAAAAGGTGAACCTATTTTATATTTATTGCGATTCAAAGTATAGTGTTTGCATAAAAATTTATGAAACGATTCATCTCAATGTTGGCAGAACTGAAATATTTCTCCTCACCTGAAGTATAGGCCTTACTGTACTGGTAAGGATCCTCTCCATCCAGTTCTTGAGCTATGGCCTTGAAGTGTGTTGTGGTAAGTTTGGAGATGCGCGCTTCCGCATCTTTCAACACTGTGGCTTCTTTGCTTTCCCTAAACACATTATTATCATCATCATCAGTTGCAAGTCTCCTAAAGGCAAGGTTTGCACTACTGACTCTTACCCAGGAGGCTACAATGGAGTTTTTTTCCATATTCTTTCCATGAAAATGCTAAAGATTTTATTTAAAAATTCAGTTTAATATTGTGGATCCTTAAATTAGTGTGTGTTACGAATATATTGACATGAGCCCAGTAAGATATCCTAAAAGATCAGCTTGGTAAGTCTGTCCTAGGAATCTAGGATGTAGATTTTATGTAGAAAGGCACACACAAATAAATATTACCCTCCTCATATTTTTCTAATTGATTATTTCATCATAAAATGGACGTTTTTGAATCAGAATTTGTTTTAAGGCTCCTAATCTGCTAATTGGTGGTTCAGCCCAATATAACTATAGGACAAACTTAACAAGCAAGCTCTAGAACATTAATTTAATACTTACATTAATGTATGAATGTTATAATTAAAGTATTTCAATAAAAAAAAATGGCAGCATAGAGCCCTCCCAAGTTGAAGGTGGCTGCGTTATTTGATAGCTTGTGATCTTAATTGCTCTTATGTGGCTGCTGATTTCTGCACATCCTTCAGAGAATCTGTTTTAAAATATGAGTAAGTAATGACCGTGGGCACAGGACGACTCCTGGCTAGTTCAGTGGTGTACTAAGCCAAAAGTCCGGGTTCGATTCTCGTGTCCAGGTGTCATTTTTAAATTTAAATTTAAACTTAATATAAATAACCTAAGGTAGGAACTTTGGGCAAATAATACATTATGTTAGAGTCTAAAACTAAATCTTTTCTGATTTGGAATCCGTACTCGTGAGTGATTAGTAACTAAAGTGAACAACAACTCAACCATCTAGAGCACAGCTGAGTCACTATTTTTATTACTAGAAATGATTCAATACTTTGCAAATAAATGGCTTACAAATATAAAAATTGAATATTTTTTAGATTTTATCACAAGACTGATACATCTCTATCAATTAATTTCTCAACAACCCTGAGAGGATATGATAAAGTGTGAATTTAATTGAAAGGGGGGGAGGGTGGGGTTGATGTGTAGACCACCTGTGGGGCAAGTGAGGGCACAGCTGTCAAATCAAGTCATGTGGTTTGCAGCTGACATTTTCGATAGAAAATAACAATTAGATTAATCATATAGTAAAATGTTATCAATATTATCAATGTTGATTGCAAAAAATCTGTATATATTTTAAAAAGTGATCCAAATATCCATTTGTAATAAAATCAAGGTATAAATCACACAAAGCACACAAATAAAAAATATTTGTGAGATATATTCTTAACTACTGTATATACTGGTGTATCTGTTGATAGAAAAATTAAGATTAAATAGGAAAATAGAAAAAAAATACCTATCTAAAGTGTGAAGTAAAAATATTATTCGCTTGCTCTCGATTGTAATATCTCTGCTGTGCTTTACGATACGTTCATGTTTATCATGTTTCGCATCTAGCTCGGCACCATATCGCCTGAAACTTTGTATCACCAGTGAGTCATCATCAATGCTCTCCAGAATTGCCTTGCCTCTGTCTCCCACCACTGGTTTGGGTTTATTTCCATCACGTCTTTTGTCTGGTCGACCTCTACGACTGTGACCTGGGTAGTTAAAATAAAAGATTTAATAATACATTTTACAGATAAAAAGAAGGAACCAAATGTTATTTCAAATACTAAGTTCATTTTAAAAACTAGGAACTTATTTTTCTTAACGACACAATGAGCTAATACCAAATGAAAACTAAAATATGATTTGTTCAAGAAGGATTATTTTCTAAAACCCAACTGAAATGTAATTTTTAAAAGTTTTTGTGTGGCAATTTCCCTTAAAAACAAGCATTTTTTTCATTACTATGGCTATTAAGGACTTAATCTAAGGCAGTGATTCTCAATCTTCTTAGTCACATAGGCCCTCTAACCAAGTCACAACTGATTCGCGGACCCCTTGATGTAGGATTTATGATAAAAAAAAGGATACTCATAAATGTATAGTATATTAGAGGGATAAATTAGTCATAATATATTTTAATGCAAATATAAGTTAATCACAATATAAATGAAAATAAAATAATTGTAGGTATTCTATTTGTTCACTTTTAGGCATTTTTTTAAAAATAAATGTAAAAAAGAATTACAACAAAAATTAATAGAAAATATATTATATTTGTATATTTATAATCAATCACTCATACTTAATGTGAGGAATGGAACTGCTTGTGTGACTTTAAATTATAATTGAAATCTGTAGCAATTTTAATGACCATCTCCTTAAGTCTCATTTCACATATTTTATAGCCTACCACCAAGAGCAGAAAAGGCTTGCTCACATAAATAAGTTGTTGGAAAAGTCATCAAATGTTTCAGTGCTTTTTCTGATAAAGTTATTTGTGTTGGTTGGCTAGATAACTCGTAAAAGTGAGTTTCTAATTGTTCCTCTGAAAGATGTGGGCACAAGGGGTGTGACTAACACCTCAACACCCCCCCACACACACTTTTCAGCCTCAATTTCTTGCAAGGATTTTATATAGAAAGACATCTCCAATGTCTACACCAGTGGTTTACCCTTTAAAAAAAAAATTATATTTACTAAAAATGGACGATCCTTAGGGACCCCACTTTGAGAATTTCTGATCTAAGTGGTTGCTTAAAACCTCTATTAGTGTGTAGAATTGATGGGATAAAATCACATGTAAAACAACCCCCAGTACACCTGGTTGAGATCAGAACCTTGACCTCCTTGTTCTCGGCAACCCGCTAAAATATATTGCGAACTTGACGCCTAAGACAGTGTGATCAACTATTTAGTGTTAAACACTTGAAACACTCAAATCTGTATGCCAACTAAAGCTCAGATCCCACCAAGAATTAGTTTATATTTATAAATGTATTACATGGATACCTTCTAATTTTAAACCTTACTCAGAACATGTTTCACTGAAACAAAGATGAAAAGGGCTTACAATCATTTAATCACCTGCAACACAGTAACCAACATGAATGTGGTAACAAAAATGTGACTAAGGGCCAAGTATCCAAGATACCATTCTTAACTAAGCTTACTCCTAATCTGGAAACTTCCTAAACCTCCATTGAAAGGTTATGACAATTTGGTCTAAAATTAATGATACTAACACCACTGTCATTCTTACTTTACCCACACCGGAGGGTACACAAACTAAATTTCAAGCTTATCTAGTCTGGTTTACTGGTAACATAGATGTCGACCCGCTTAGGTGGCCACATGGTCTAAAGCGCTACTCTCACAGTAGACTAGACTGCCAATGATGGGGAGATCAAGGTTCAAATCTCGGTCGGGTGTACTGAGTGTGTTTTTTCTTAAGTAGTTTCTTCTCATCCCCAACCTGAGTGTAATTAAATGCTTATAGTCCAGATGAGGAGTATGACATGGATCCAATAAAAAAGTCTTATCTTTCACCCTACAAACATTATTATCAACAATTAGTCTCAGGAGGGGAAATGTTTATTTAACTCCTGTAGCGAGGGCAATGCCACTTAGATAAAGTGGAGCATTGGTGTACCCTACCCAGGAACCCTCATTCCAATTCCACTTCACCTAAATCACTAGATGAATGATGAAAAGCAGGACCTTGCGTCACTTGAGAACAGGCCACTACCTTAAAAATTGCTCCTTTGTTGTACTATCTATCCCTTTTGCTCTTGCATCATTTCAGCAGTAGAGCCAAATTCACATGAGTATCCAGATCAATTGTCATCTAGATACTACAAACAAAACGCCAATTACCATTGTCCCCCCCTCCCCTTCATCTATATCAACTCCTGGGAACCCAGTGAGGTTACTAACACAGGTAAGGAATTGATACTGTCAATGTATTATTAAATTATTATTATTATTATTAGCACCATGTCTTACTAAGCATTCGGGTTGTACACACTTACGCTAATGTGTAATGGTAGGGTAGTTATGAGATGAAATGGAAGATCTACAGTTTAACATGGGATCCGAACCACAGTGGAGGCCTGGCATTCCACACATTCACAAGTTGTGATTAATACATGTCTTGTCAGAGGTGAAGGAAGTGTTTGGTAATCAGATAAATCTGTGCCGGGACCGAGGATTGAGACCTGGACCCTAAGCACAGAAGTATGACACCTTACCCCTAGATCACCATGTCACTCTGTCAATATAATAGCCAACGCTAGACTTAGACCAAGACAACTGTTTTAGCGCTGACCTCCAAGTGTGACAATGTCTGTAGTTTTGGGAAGCCTATTATTGTTTAAAGAGTTCTGGGCATTTTCCCACTACAAATGGTTCTAGTCGGACCTAGGTTGATGCTTTGATTCATAAACACACAAGTAGGCTAAACTGTTATGCTGTTTGATTACTCAAGTTTGAAATAATTGCAAAACACAAATATTTCGTTATTGTTTCATTCAATACTATTCTTGCTCGACACGGTTGCAGCTGGAAAGCAGAAGCTGCCGACTATTAATTACCCTGAAATATATTTTAATAATTTGTATAGATTGACTGCTACCAAAGCGACCAACAAGTTTGTTAAGTCAAACAATTATTTTAAGTCTTATTTTTAAAATAAAAACTAGATTAAGGCCCTACATAGATAAGAGAAGAGATTAACTTTGTAACATATGAAGTCTAGCCGTAGACAATAATTTAAAAATGTTTTACCCCTTTCATGATGTGACATTTTCGTTTATTAAGAACTTAGTAAACAATTATTTTATAGATGAGCTTTGAAGTGAACGAAAAATTATATTAATGAGGATACTTACTGCTAAATTTTGCCACTAGATCGAAGCACTATCAACAAAACCATATCTTTTTCAAATCAAATAAGGCCATGTGATCGTGTTTTGACTTTTATCTATTTATTAAAATATTACTTTTTGAATTTCGACCATTTTATTTGTGATTGAGAAATAATTATTGTGTTTCTGAAAGTATGCTTTGCCAGGAAAGTATTATTTGTATTTTATTAGATATGCTTAAAACAAAACAAACTATATTATATTGGCTAAATAAAAAAAATTCATATTTGATAAATTACGGTACCATGATAAATATATATCACGTATTAATGGTCGTGGAGAAAAAGTGAATGCATGGACTCTTTGTTTATCCTTTATCCATGTTGTGAATTTAAAATGAATTACAAATCAGTCAAATACTATAAAAATCTATTAGTGTACTCAGCTATGAAATATAAATTGTAGTTTTGTTCTAATCCCTGCCAGTTGCTCATTGCTATTTATTTAATAATGATGTACACTCCATTCATCCGGCGAGGTAGCAGTCCTAGAAATGATTCACTCTACAATGGCCCTAATAAATAAGCTGCTCCATAGTGGAAACATGCAGGGTAAGCTTGCCACATTTCAGAGTAAACGAAGGGTACCTTTCTCTGAAGTCTCAACAATCAAATTAATGATGGTGCATTTGATTAAATATTCAAATTCATAATGTGTCACTAAATTACTTTAATTTGCGGTAAGTCTAAAGAGGCATTTTAACGGTTTGTGAACCTATTTTTGTTATTATAATATACAATTTAATACTAACATAATACACCAATTTGTTTTGATCATGGTTCATAATTTTAAACGACAATAATTGTCTTTAATTAAATTAGTTCACTCTCTTTATTTAGTAGAGACACCATCTTTAGCCTTTGATGGCACTACAGCATTCATGTAACAACATTGTGAAGCTTTGAAGTGGGACATTTGTTAGTAAACAGGTCTGGTCGTCAATCCATTAAATTTAACATGACCTGGAAATGTCGGGGGACAAAGATTTTATGACTGATTCTGACTTAGTTTTTTCCGATGATTATGAATCTACCGAGTGCCACTCTGTCACTTTTGGGAAAACGTTACCATATTGGGAAAATGGTGGCTAAAAACTTTATTTGGTAATATTTCACTAACCGTTAGTCATATAGAAATTTTTATCATTCGATGAAATAAAGATCGTACAATTCTACACGTAACTTGCATATTTTTAGTTAATTTAACGGTTTTATCACAATGTGAGAAATTAATGTTACCATTCCTTAAGTTCGAAAAATGATAAGAGAGTGATTTTTGGAGGGGTCTGTACTTTACCTGTGGCAGTATCAATTGTAAAATAAACTCGTTAAACGTTCTCGAGATGGACAGAGAGATGCATGACGGGTGGATATATTTCATGAATGGGAAAGCATAAGATTCTCCAAGCAGCTTCAGAACTACTAATAGAGTGTCCTGCCTCATACTTGTTAACTTCATCCCATTCGTTCTCTAAGCAAAAACCTTGTTCACATATTTGCAGATATACTTTATGGATTTCACAGAATTACATAATTCCACGTTAATGTGGGCCATAAAGGTTCGGGGCAGGACAGGGTTGTACGGCACCATCCACTTATTAGCAAGGTCCACTCCGTTTAGATTGACTGTAAAACCACCATGAAGATCGTTTGCGGTACTGGGGATAGCCGTCATCTGCAGTCTGAGTATCCTTTGTTAGTGGACGTGGTTAGCTCTTGCTACATGAGCCGCCGATCATACGTAGTGAATTTGTGTTCAAATTTTCACACGGCCCATGAATCATCGTATGCTTTACGATTTCATGAAGGACCTGATCAAGTTCTGCGTCAGGAATTCCTGTGCTCATGACACTGTCAATTTGGGCAGGCATGATTCTGTCTTGAAGCCATAGCAAGATGTGGGCGTGAGACAAACCACGCTTCTGCCACTCCATAGTGTACCAGTGTACATATAACACCTACTTTGACTGAAAATAGAGCCTTTAGTCAAGAGATGGATCAGTTTTTTACTTTCATATGAAAGCCCTTAGCAATAATGTCATGTCTGTTTTGGGGCTTTTGTCGGACATTTAATGCCTCATGTATCTCTGTCTACTTAGGGTTATATAGAGATGTGATGAACAGATCAGGATGACCACATTGACGTTCGTATGTCATAGCATCCTGAGTCCGCTCGTGCATGTAACGGGGCCCACCAGTAAAACTTGAAGGTAACACAACCAACTTGCCAAGATCAGAAACTTGCCCATCTGGCTTGCCCATGGCGTCCCGCAGGTGTACGTAGTTTTACGTTTGCAGTTTACTTTGGTTGTGTCTAATGAAATTCAGTATTTCTGTTTCTACCTTTGCGTACATATCAACCAAAAACTGATTAAGAAGACTGCGATAGAGTAAGATGTAGTTTTCGTTGACCCTCTCTTTCCATGAGTCGGTAAAAGTCTGAAGCAGAAACTATTGTCACCCCAAACAACTACCTTGTGAACCCCAAAATAGGATTTTCCATATGGGCGATGTTGGGGTATATTGGATATGTTGTTCAGCTATTTTTATATACATTTCAGTACCAAAAACATTTGTGTTGCAATTTTATCTGGGTCAAATAATATTTTTACTGTACTACATGGTACTGAGTTATGTCCTGTATGGAATACAAAGTTCAATGGGCATGGTGTTATTGATTTAAAAAAACACATTAAAATGCATTGCTTTCTTGGGATAGTTCTTGGAGTTACTCATTTTTGGGAGAATCAGGATTCATAAATATATAAATAGTAATGATATGCTTGAAATTACTTTTTATCCTTTTTGCCCTTTTTACTATTTTTACCATATACTATTTCTCTCGGACAAAGTCGGATAATTCATGCTAGTAAAGTTAGTAAGGAAAAGGTAAAAGAAAAACTTAATGATAACACTGAAACCAATGTGTTGAGAACCAATACATAAATGTTAAGTTTGTCTGGGCCAGTTATTAATATAGCATATATACAGATAGCTTCACAAGTCTCAGAAATTATTTGAGCAATTGTTGATACCCCATGGAAAAAATCGTATGATAGTTGGTGGTAGTTTGATCCCTCAGCCATAAATCTACGAAAAAAATTAAGAACCCAACATTGAATTAATTACACATATTTATTTTGTGACTTAAAGGCATTCGTTTATTAGGCTAACAAATGTGTAATTACTTAATATATAATAATCCACGCACAGGTCCTGCCGTAACCACCCTGGTATACATGGAAATAGATTAAAGAAGTGTAGGCGAAGTTTTGGGCTGTATTCTGCATCTGAAGTCTGCAATATCACTCAACCAATTTATTGTGGGTTAGGTAAGATATGAGATGAGCAGTGGAATAAACAAGGGGGAGAGGGAGGTGACGAGGGTTTTATCGTGGCCTTATCATTCCACTCTCTCCTATTTTTTATATCGTTCTGCTGGATAGTGAATAGCCTCGGGAAGCGTGAAATTTGCATATGCCTCACATACCACTAAATATTATCTGACCTCCTTCTTCAATGTAGATCTATCTTTCCATAACTGCCAAGATAGTTATTATGGTTTATATTACTGTTTATATTATGTTTTATTTGACGCTCCGAAAAAGACTAAATAAGACTCATTCATACTATTAATATTTTTTATTGAAGTAGTGCAAAGACAAGTGAAAAAATATACACACTGTATTCCGCAGGTTTTACCATCCAGACCATTATCTGAATATCGTGCACAGCTTAAGAAGAATTTCTACTTAAGTTATGTATTACAGTTTTTAGTGCCAATCATCAAGGGAGGGAAACAGCAAGTATGGAATCCTACATCACTACCATGGAATGCTGATAAACCAGAAGATGAACAAGTTGATATTAAAGAAAGGAATGATGAAGATGAAGCCTCTATTAGTGGGGAAAAACCAGCACAAAATCCTAAAATAGATGCAACACTAGACACTATTCCTCAACATACTATCGATCAACAGTAACGGAACAAAAAACAGCTTAAAATAAAAACTTAAAGTGATCTATTAGATTCATACATGCCCAACTACTTTAAGAGAGAATTGTAGAAGAACAATTTAGAATCACTGTCCTCTCAATCTGATGAGCGATTTCTTTTAAGTTTAAAAGGAGACTTGTGTGAAATTAATTAATGACAGAAGAGGCAGTTAATAAAAAGAGTTTTTGAACTGATAATGGAGATTCTAAATCGATTAATAGTGGACGAGAGGGTGGGTTCCACACCACCACCAATCAATCATTTCCAGGATCAGGGCCGGTCTAAGGCGTGTGCTACGTGTGCAACCGCACACACAAACAATTTATGGGGGCGCCAAAATGACCCAAAAATAAATATTTTTTGTTTTTATCTGAGAAATTATAAGTATAATTAAAGAAAGTAATTTGTAAGACGAACGCTTATTTCTTAAATTAATATTTACATCCATGCCAAACAGAGTACTTTTTGATTTCAAATTAGTGTATTATAATACATTATCAAAGTAGATACATTTTGAAGGTTGTTCGGTGCGACGTACCCCTGTCAGTTACATTGGTGACGGGACTATACTAGTTGCCAGGTCGAGACTGTACCATCTATGAGTTAGGCTCAGGCCGAACCTTTGGTGAGCGGCAGGGGATGGGGGGTAGGTGTAATTGTAACCTTGTTACAACATAGTCGTGCCCCAAATAATTTATTTCGGCTTTGTTTGTTATGGCCATTTGGTATTATTGTCAGCGCCTAACGCTGAGTTTGTCTCTCTCTCTTCGAGTGTTGTTATTTATTGAATAAAAAAACTCTCTTGTAACCAACCTGCCTTTTATTTATGGTAATATGGACCACCCAAATTAAAGGGAGGGTTACATAATGCTAGCTTTGATTCTCAGTTAGTCATCTGACCTCCGTACGAGTGATTTGACAATAGCTTACTCGCTTTATTTACAGTTCGGCGTGTTGCAATTTGCTACTTATTATTTTTAGTTTATATGGTGTTCTGTGAAATTTTGCTTAAGTTTTGTTTTAAATTATTATTTTGGTGCAAACCTTTTTAGTAGGTACTGTACTCTATGAAGCGTATTGTTGTCATTATTATGTTTTTACTTTTCGTGGTTTCTGTTTTTTTTTATTAATATTAAATCTAATTTTTTAAACCGTTACTAAAATGTTTTCCAAACTTTCTGCAGCCGAAAAGAGAAAATGGAAAGCAAAAATGTTACAAGAAACCAAGTCAAGCACTAAACTAATTTGTAATTATTTAATGAAGGCAAGCACTAGTAAAGAAAGCGAAAGTGAAATTGAAACTCAATGTAACGATGATCATCTGTTGAAACGGCGCTCAGAGAAGGATGAAGATTGCTCAGAAGATTTAATAAATACTAATGCCGATGGTTCTAACACCACGAAAATTACTGATCACAATGATAAGAGTTATGTGAACTGAACGTAATTTTATTATTTCGCAAGGACCAATCTCAACGGTATTAGACAGCTACACTAGAGACGGTGCAAAAAGATAATTTCTCAACGTATTTTAATATCGGCTTGCTTCCAACGGCGAGAAAATTTGAAGACAATGGCTAATGTATTCCCAGTTTAAGGGAAATCAATACTGTTTTTGCTGCAATATATTTAACACGGCAATCACCAGAACTACATTATCTGATAAAAATGGAAACTATGATTGAAGGCACATCGGAAAAACTCTTTCCCAACATGAGACGTCCTCTAACCACTTAAAGTGCTACGAAAAATGAGTTGAAGGAGCTAGGAGGTTTAACACTGGCAAGGCAATTGATGACGAAAATCAAAGATTAATTGCTCAGGAAAAAGAGCGACGGAAAAAGTCCTCACTAGAGATTTTGCCATCATAGAGTTCCTTGTCCAACACAGCATGGCTTTTCGAGGAACTCACAAAACCCTTAATAACAAAAACAATGGAAATTTTCTCGGGCTCGTAGAGTTGATTGCAAAATTCAATCTGGTTATGAAGGAACATATTTCCCGAATTCTGGGAAAAGACAATCTCAGATGTGTAACATATTTGGGAAAGAACATTCAAAATGGTATACATAGGGTCTAGTTTTAAAATGTTCATATATAGTATTCTACACAGTTTTTTCATATTGTGGGTGGGGAGGGGGGGGGGAGGAAGGGGGCGCAAAATGTAAGTTTTGCACATACAAAATTTTTGCCTTAGACCGGTCCTGTCCAGGATCACAATTTTTCCATTCCTAATGTAACTGAGCTGTCTCAATCTTTTCTTGACATAGATTATACACAACTGTAACTGTAATAAGTGTTATATGAGACGTAAATAATAAGAACTATATTAAACAAATGATTTAAGAATATCTGTACCTGGAGACAAATAACTATATCTTTGCTCCTAGGTATGCCTATTTTGACTCAATATCTTACGAATCTGATAATAATTAGCTTAATGTCATCTGTACCCTTTCCTGTGGGCTAATGGGCTCATGCAAATTAGTTAATGGAACCAAAGCTTATAAAGAAATTAAGTCCAGAAGCATATCAAAACTCTCTTTCTTCACGCGAAAGTAATTATAAGCTCGGTCTGGATAATTGCCTCTGTGTGTACGTGCCCTAATCTTCCAGGAAAGTTGCCATTAATTTACAAAACTTGATCACTTATCTTGAAACCTAACAGCTCTTTGTTTTTCAGATTTTTTAGCTGCAATATTTAAAGCCCTGTTGCGACCCATATTCCGTCTTTCCTTAGCTTATTAAACTACTCATATCTCTCTAACCGCTTTCTTGCAGCCTCACTTAGATGTATTTTAGGTCTTCTTTTTGGAATTACCCGCCTCGGTGGCGTAGTTGGTTAACGCGTTAGTCGTGTTGAGCCCGACTGCCGAGGACGGGGAGATCGAGGTTCGAATCTCGGTCGGGTGAACTGGGGGTGGTTTTTCCTAAATGGTTTTCCACTCTCCCTCCACGCAAATGCGGGTTCACTTCCTCTAAATTCAACCTTCCCAATTCCTAATCCATTAGCGTAATTAGTACTTAAGCGTATAACCCGAACGGGTAGTAAGACGCGGTGCTAAATAATAATAATAAAATTTTTGGAATTTTAATTGGCTTTCCACGTTTTTTCTTGGAAGATTTAAGCTAGGTATGTTAGTAGAGTTATCTTCTGCAGGAAATGGAAATAAGTGTTTACTTTAAAAATAAGTTTAAGATGATTTCAAATAGACGAATGTTGAAACTTTTATCAGTGGGTTCACACCTAAGACAATAGAAACAGCAAACGCAATAGAAAAAACTCCACAATCCATCCCATTTTGCTGCTGTTGAACACCCTCATAAAAAATGGGTGGTTTACACGGAAATAAAGCATTAAGAAAAGGAAGTTGTTCAGCAGTCAAGTTGAAATCTTTTACTAGCGTTAAAACTATCATAAACATAAAATAAAAGTATTATCGTAATAGGTATAGATCCCGTGTGTAACACGTACTGTAGCTGCGGAGGTCAGTATCTGAATATGTCTGGTATTTTTCGCAACGGGAGCTACGTCATCGTAAGGTTGCGTTCACTTTGGATGTAAACTTGAGTATTTCACAAGCGTGCGCGTGTACGAAGTGGTCACAAATGAGTGCAAGTGCAAGTAACCACTTCCAGTCGGGTTGTAAAGCTGAAGTCATCGGACGAAGAACAGTGATTTTAGACGCAAAATGATTTGTTGAAGTTTTTAATGGTGGATGTGGAACCATTTAAGGAAAAATGGGCGAATGATTATCTTAAGAATAGGTAGGAAGATGGAGAAAGAAGCCGCGATTTCCCGGATCTCCTTAAGGTGGGGTGCTAGCGAGCGTGAGTTTAGGGAAGTATTTTTGAAGTTTTTACAGCATAAACATTTTTGGCCTAAATAAATCAAATTTTTCTTCTATAGAAACATATAGTTTAGTTTTCTGCACATGATAATCTCAACAGTCCTTGAATATCTGTCAAGGGGGTCCTAGAATTTAATGACAACTCTTTCTCTTAATTTAAAAAGTTTGTCACCAAATGCCACCATGCTCATGCCAGATATTCAAAAACTGTTGAGATTAGCACGTGCAGAAAACTAAACAATATGTTTCTATAAAGAAAAATTTGATTTATTTTGTTCAAAAAATGTTTATGCTATAAAAACTGCAAAATTAGCGCACTAAATTCGCGCTCACTAGCACCCAGCCTTAAGCAGTCAGCATCCCAGATTGCCCTTCCTTTTTTCAATGCATGCTATTAACATTTAGATTTTCATCGTAAACACACACACACAAACACACACACACACACACACACACAGAGCTATGCACCTCCTGAGAACAGAAAACAACAACACAAACGCTCACAACACAGCGTCCAAACGTCATACAACGTACAAGTGTGCACAAAGAAAACAAATTTATCTGATCTGCGGTGGCAGTCGCGTAAATGCATCGAGTAAACGTCAAACATAAAAACGTTAATATTACAATTAGCTGTTTGCCTCCAATATTGTGTGTTGATAATTGTGAAAATGTATAGACGCTAAATAGACTAAATTGATCAGTCTTTCTTTTAAATCATAACTTTTGAGATACGCCAACGTGAGAATGTGATGTTTTTATTAATAACGCATGATTGAAAGTTTGTGCATGCGCTGATAGGGTCTTCTTGGCGGTTTTTTTTAGAAACTCTGGAGAAGTTGAAATTATCTTTACTCGAGCAGTGCGGGCTATGCTGGCCACGCGGACTTCTTGTGAGCTGTCACGTGACCAAATATAGTGAACGTGTGAATCCACAGTAATAAATAATTATTATGAATGTAGAGCGCTTTGTAATATAAGAACACAAATTACTCTTTGAGAGAAGAATAGAAAGCGTTAGTATCGCTAAATAACAATTTAACCTAAATATTTAAATTATAATTTTATTAAAGAAACTAAGTTAACTTAGTTGAATAACTTTTAATTGTCTAACTGTGTGTTTTATTTAAAAACATCTGTAAATGAAAACTTTATCTGGTGATTTATTATTTAAAAATAACAATATTATGTCGTATGCTGCACATGTACAATAACTAGAATGAAATTGGATCGACTTTAACAAAACCAAGTTCATTTTATTTGGTTGGTTATACAAATGGTAGGCCCCTACCAATTAATTTTGGTTGAGATTCACTACGTTTTCGCAGATATATTGTATTCGTTTATTTTTAGATTTTTTTACATCTGCCTGTATGAAATTCAAATTTTCTACCATAGTGGCAAGTTTTTTTTTCTATTTCCAGGCCTCACTTTTGTAATTCAATATGTTCAGACGTCATTCGAATCTCCAGGAAGGTCTATTGACTTACATGGAGAACTTACATTTCAGATCAGAGTAAAATGTGTTCTTTATATTAGTTTTAGGTATCTTGAAGGTAACCCCGCTCCCTATACACCGCTTCCACCATTTTGTAAATTAAGGATCAAACCTTAATAGTTGTTTGGGGTGGTTCTTATACCTGCCTGACAATTTTAAATCTTCTACCACAGCGAAAAAAAAAACAGCTTTGGGAATTTTGAAACCTCCCTTTCATCAGCCCCACTTATAAAAAATATTTAATACTTATTTTTTTATTGGGGGAAATCCTTCTACATTCCTGGAAAATTTCAATTTTATGCTTCACCTAAAAGGATTATTTTTCTTTTTACTTAACCCCCGTCTCACCTCCCTATTTTCTCCATTAAAAATCTTAGCTCTTTTATAGTTATTTGAAGTGGTCTTTATTAAACCTTCCTGCCAGATTTTGGTTTTCTACCACACATAAAGGTGTTTTTTCTGTCTCTTCTCCTCTTGTTTCCAAAAGTTCCAATTAAAGATGTAACATTTTCAGGCCTTAATATTAATTTGGAGTGGTATTTTTATATTACCTGCCTGCCTAATTTCAGTTTTCTACCATACTGGGAAGTAGTAGTTTTTGAAATTTTGAATCCACTCCTCCTTTTCTCCCATTCACTCTTAGGAATGTCAAATTTTAAGATTTATTTGATTATTTTGAGTTGTCTCTCTACCTCTCTGCCAAATTTTTATTTTATACCTCATTTAAAAAGTTTTTTCTAATTATAGGAGCGCCCCCCCCNGTCTGCTGATTAAAAAAAAATACATCAATGAATTTAGTTATGAAAATTTTCAACCCACCTCACTTTACCTCCCTTAGAGATCATATTTCAAAATTTAAAACTTTTTGGTTATCTGGAGTTGTCCTTCTACTTTCCTGACAAATTTAGATTTTCTACGACACTTAGTAGCTATTTTTCTTTTTCTTATTTTTTAAATATATAAAGATGACACCTGGGAACGGGAATTGAACCCGGGACCTAAGGTTTTTTAATTTTTAAAATTACATTTGGACACGGGAATCAAATACTCTGCCTTAAAAATGAGTGAAGAATAACCCTGAGCACGGGACGATTCCTGAACAGCACAGTGGTAAAAGCATTGGCGTACTAAGCCAAAGGTCCCGGGTTCGATTCCCGTGTTCAGGTGTAATTTTTCAATTAAATAAATTATATGATATTTAGTTGCGGCTATAGCTGTAGTTCACTACTATAATTGCTCGACTACATGATGAAGATATTTTTACGTTCCCCCCTCCCCCACTCACCCCCCACTATATTTCCTGGAACCCCTCTAGCAATTTAAGGTTTTCAGACTTTTATGATTATTTGGAGTAGTCCCATTACCTTCCTGCCAAATTTTAATGTTCTACCTCATCTATTAAAATATATATATATATATCCTTCCCTCGCCCCAAATTTCTGGAGCCTCATTTTGAAATTTATTGTTTTTAGATTTTTTTGGTTGAATGGGGAAATCACTCTACGTTTATGCCAAATTTTAGTTTTTAAGCTCATCTGAGAGTGGGTTTTCCAGACAGATCTACTTCAACTATATCATATATATATAAAATGACTAGCAGTTTGAGCCGTTTTTTGCACGGTTAAGCAATACCAAAACTATATCAAATTATGAAGTTCAACATCCGGCTACCAACATTTTAAAATTCCTCCTTGTAAAATATTGAACTATAACAATCCCAAACCAATAATGTCAATAAACATTTTTAAATTAATTAAATCTTTGAAACAAAATAAATATTTCCTACCTCCCAAACTGAGGCACAAACGAACGCAATCTATTTAAAACGCATTATTTGCCTAGGCACAATAATAAGATAAGTGAAACGTCGTGATATAAACTGTTACAGAACCATGTTGGAAAAAAGAGCCTAAAAACGAGACCTACACGGTCATTCCTCGTATCATTATTTTTATCAGTCTCAGCTCCTATGTGCAACGTGTAACAACATGGATGATAAGGAAAAGACGTGGGTGGTCTAAATTCTGTTCAACATAGGAATTGTTTTCTAAAAGGCCTTTTTCGCTACCAGAAATATATTATATAATAGGATATTGGTAGGAAAAAGGACCTCTCAGTGAGTAATTCCTACCGTGAATGGAGTCTATGTTTGCTACTGAGACTGAAGGAAATACTGACGAGTGCGCGCACAAGGTCAGTACTACTGTCAGTTTCTCCCACCACTTGCAAGACTGATGGACTGATACTGATGTAATCAGAAAATTCGGATCACATCAATATTTTAATCAGTCCATCCATCAGTCTATCAGTACTGCTCCTACATGATCAGTCAGTACTGTCAGTATTAATTATTACCTTGTTAATACTGACAGTCTGACTAATCGTGTAGGGATTCTATAAGATTATTATTATTATTATCATCACCGCGTCTTACTACCCGTTCGGCTTATACGCACACACGCTAATGTGCAATTGAAGGGTGAGTGTGAGATGAAATGGAGGACCTACAGCTTAACGTGGAATCCGAACCATGGTGGAGGCCTGGCACTCCCCACATTCACAAGATGTGATTAATACACATCTTGTAAGAGATGAAGGAAGAGTTTGGCAATCAGATAAATCTGTACCGGGACCGAGGATTGAACCCCGGACCCCCAACCAGAAGTCCGACACTTTACCGCTAGACCACCAGTAGTATTGTTACAGTCTATTTGAGAGAATTACCAGTTATCAGGGAACAGCCTCGCGCTGTTTTTAAAGGTTACCAGTGTTGGTAAAAATCGTGTTAAGGGTTCCTGGCTAACACTCATGTAGGGACTGAAGGGCATAAGAAGCCAGAGAAAGGGCTTATGAACTAGTAGGTTGTGACAAAGACTTGCTCGTAGTGTCCATACTTAGTTATTGTACAATTTGTAAATATATTTTTATAGTTCTTACTCGTTTCATAAGAAAAGTCTAAGGCTTTTGGAGATTTTAAACCCTCCCCCCGTTGTCTAACTACCATTTAGAAATTTCCAATTTTAAGACTTAATTGGCTACCTATAATTGTTCTTCCACCTACCTGCCAAATATAATTTTTCTACCATCTTCAAAAGTAATTTTTCTGTTTATACACTCCCCGCTCCCTTATTTCCACGACTACAATTTAATTTTTTTTTGAAATGTTATGATTATTTAAAGTGATCCTTTTACCTGTTTGCCAAATAATTTTTTCCACCCTATCTAAAAAGTGTTTCTAATCATATCCCCACATTTGCTGGATCCCCATTTTGAAATGTCCCACTTTTAGAGTTTTCTGCCAAGCTACTTGCCAAATTTGAATTCTAGACCATCCTTGTAAGTTGTTTTTTCTATTAGCTTAGAAAGTTTTGAACCTCCTCTCCTCCATTTAACCAACTACAACTTTGAAATTTCAAATTGTAAGACCTGTTAGATTATTTGGATAGGAGCCTTTAACTGCTTGCCAAATTTTAATTATCTACCTCCCCTAATAAGTTATATATATATATATTTCCAAAGATCCCTAATTCCCAGTGGCTTATTCAGGACACACACACACCCATACACTTACTTTATTCTTTATATATAAAAGAGAAGAGAGAGATATTTACTAAAAACTCGTAGGGTTTGTGAGAAGAAACAACATAATTTTACAGAAACACCCTACCAAAGAGCATAAATTAAATATACACTATTACAGAAACATTGAGAAAAGAGGAATATCTCTGTCCTCCAAAGACCATAATAATCAATTTCATATTTTTAAGACTTGTATAAACACACACACACACACACACACACACACACACACACATATATATATATATATATATATATATACACACGGGGTGTATCAATTTATGTGGGAAGTAACTGGGGTGTGGATAGTAGACTTCAAAACAACACAAAAAGTCCTTAATAACATTATGTTCTGTGTTTGATGGTTCCCAAGATAAGCTCTTTTAAGTTTTTGATGGAATTGTTAATAGCCCTATTTGATACACCCTTTTTGCATTTATCGTGAGTGACGTATAGCTGCTGGCAAACAGACAAGGTTGCAGCTACACGAACATTGGTGTATCAAATAGGGCTATTAACAATTCCAGCAGAAGTTTGGAAGGCCTTCTCTCGGGAACCATTGAACATAGAACATAATATGTTAATAAGGACTTTTTTGTTGTTTCGAGGTCTACTATCCACACCCCAGTTACTTCCCACATAAATCGATACACCCTGTGTATTTGCTTAGAGCTAAGAAATTATTGGTTTTACAGAAATATATTTCAAATAAATATTTGTATCTTTTATAGTATTACAGCTTTACAATAGTAAATGATTTAGTATCTCAAATAGTGGCGAAGATATGATAAAAATTGGACATTTACGCAAATGTAAAGTACCCTTAGAGTAATTTTCATGGGAAAATGAAAAGTTCCATTTTGTTTGTAATGTTAATCAATGCCTCGATACAAAATTTAATCAAAACCGTTCAAGCCAAATTTGAGAAAACCAATTTTTTTCTTTTTGCCCTTTAGTAAACTACCCTTAATTTTAGGGTTGGATGCATGATTACAAAAATCTTTCGGGGGACCGTATTAGAACACTAGATACCAAGTTTTATCCTGATCGGTAAAATAATTTTGTCTATAGTGCAAGATAGAGACAGATGGCATCACAAAAATATCTTTTTCAGTTTCAGGGGGATCATGAAACGTCGACATTTATAAAATCTCGATATAGATTTTTTTTTTACGATCACAATACTTATCTCTACGAGGGGTCGAGAGAAAGTAAAAATATAGTGATTTAGCCAGCAATATAAGAGTGAATAGGTTCCAGATGTGAAAATCCCCTGTCAACTCCAATGGCAAAAAAAAACTACGCGACCGAAAACTAAAAATAGTGCATAATCATCCATTGTTGAGTCTCGCAATATTTGTCAACATTCTAATAGATACGGCTGAGGTGCTCGATCGATTGCTTATCATTTTAAATTCAAATCACTTGGATCGATTTACTTAACGAAAGAAACCCTTTTTGAGGGACCGCCATTTGGAAACGGATGGCCAGATCGCAAAGCCATGTAGAGTCATTGTTCGGCCTAAGTTCGAAACATGTGTCTGTGAAATTTAGTTAAAATTAGTTCAAACGTTTGGTTGTAATAGCGGAGCAAACAGACAGACGAAACACCAAAGTGTAGAGTTAAAACAGGATCTCGCTACGCTAGGTCAATAAGCATGCCAAGGAAGGTGATTTAAAAATCACAGCATGTCTGAATTTTGTCATCAACAAACTGAGGTTGTGTAATGGAGACGTATGTGTGTATTAACACTCAACGTAAGAATTAACGCGGCGTGAAGTTCATCAAACAGACAGAAGCCCTTGTCAGCCAATCAGAGCGTACAGAGCCTTCACCTGCTAGCAGCGCTGTGGCGTTTTCCAACACCTTCAACAATTATTCTTTATGGTCTACAACCTGATATTATAACTGTATCCACCGCATTCAAAGTTACGCGTTACAGTCATGAAGCTGTGTTGGCTCTCATGATGTTGGTCCCCAAATTCGGAATTTATTTTACTTGTATTCACACTTGATAATAATAAAATAACAATTAAATTTACAAAATAAATCCGTGTCAATATCGGAGATAAAAATAAGTTAAATTATAAAATAGACAAATTTTGAGCTACCCCCTCGTCGCCCGACCCCTTTACTCGCTGTATTTAAATACACAATTTATAAACGAGTTTTGTGGGGTGTGTCCCCACCATACTTGTGAAGTTTGAATATACAATTGATTTATGTGTGACTTTAATCACTGTACGTATTATAAATAATGCTGTCGTGTGGCCAGTTTGATGCAGAGTGATATAAAATAGAGAGGAGCGGGAACAATGGGAGAAAACTTTGATGCCGCGAAGAATGGAAACAAGAAGCTTACTCTTGGAAAACCTTGGCATATTTTGTTATATGGAATAACAGTTGCAACATGTCTGTAAGTACAAAATAATATCATTGTTTTTGTATCAAAAAACAATGATTTAATCTATGAAGTAGATGCAATATAATTGGAAAAGTAGTCAGTTTAAGTGTTTAATTGAATAGATCATGAAGCTATTAGTAGCGACTTTTGTTGGCAAATAATTGTTCATAGCTTGTTTACCATCAGCGGCATCCGCGCTCTCAAAAAACAACAACAAAAAACCGAGTGTGATTTATTTTTCAAAATTGTTATTATAGCTTACCGGCTGTAAAAAAACATTGTATTTCACAGTTTCAACTACTTTCATTTATTCAAACGACAAGCCAGATGCTATATTGATTTCACTTTCGGATAGTATTAATACAGGAAAAATTATAGTTTAAAAAAAGTATTTTATGAATATCCCTTTCTATTGCGTTTTTGACTACTGAGCCTTTTGTAAGAATAGTGTTAGCTCAGGTTTATCAGTTGTGACTTGTAATCATTAGACGTTGGTGAACATGAATATTACCACAACAACAACAACAACAACAACAACAACAACTACTACTACTACTACTACTACTACTACTACTACTACTACTACTATTGCTACTACTACTAATAATAGTAATAATATGTTAACGTGCCTCGCGTCTTGTCACCAGTTGGATCTGTTCTCATATCACACCAATGAGGTAAGGATGAAGAAGGTAGAATTTAGAGAAATTGTAACCTCGCTTTCTCGGAGGGTAGATTGGGAAAAGATTAAAATCTTGATTTTTTCCGTTACCATAAATCCAGACCAGACGAAGACTATGTGACCATCGGTGCGTAACCAGTCTACTGTCCTAGGCTAAGGTAGGTTGTAAATCGGTGGTTCTTCATATCCAATTTATCATTGTTTTGTCTGAAGCCTCTCGCCAGACTAATGCGGCTGAAATAGATCTACGTTACCGTCCTCAGCCCTACCCACTAGATTAAGCTGTTTGATAGCCCTATTTAAAGAAAATACCAAAAAAAACTCAAAATTACTCACATTTAATTAATTGATTCTTTATTACTATACCACGGTAAAACGATTTTTTCTACTCCGCTTGGATTCAAGCCAGTATTTGAGAGTTGATTGTTGACTGAAGCACAACCTAATGAAGATCTTGCCCAGGAATGAAGATGTCCCTTAGTTTATTATCAGAACTACCAATAGTAAGATTTTGAAAGGAAGACACCTATAGAAAATACAAATACACTTATTGCAACCAACTTTGTTATGATTTCACTAGATTATTTAGTGTTATTTTATAAGTCTTGATAATATCTGTCTTAAGGCGCAGCTTCAGGCCATGTAATGACTTAATGTACAAATACGTGAAAGCATTTCTAGCTCTCAGAGATAATCGAGTCGCTTATGTGGCGGTGGGGGAACCTTATTTATCTTAAAACTATCCCGCCGTATACTTGTGTCAAGCAAGTTGACTATCTCTCTTGAGCGGGCGAAATTACTCCGACAAGAAACTTGACTAAAATGAAGTCGGTAATGAAATCATCGTCATTTAAAATGTTTCAAGAACAACACATTCAGGATGAAGGTATTAGAATAAGGAAGAGGTCAGCAGCCCAGTACAAGATGTTATGTCTACAGAGTGGTACCGTGTGAACAACCAAGGTTGTTCATTTCCTAACAGTGGCGCACCCAGACATTTTCTTTAAGGATGGGACAAATGATCAAGGTTGTATCCAGAATTAAATTTTGGAGTAGGGAGTGTAGGGGGCACAGCTCCATAACCACTGGAGGCGAAGACAATATGACTATTAGATAGATGCTATTTCAATTATTTTTATAGCAACTAAGGGCAGCGATTTCAAATAAAAGGTTTTTCCACTCATCCTACACGCAAATGTAGATGCGTTAATTTCAATTCATCCTTTACTATCTATACTCTGTTAATGTAATAATACTACATAATAATCCTATAAGGGAGCTCAAACGCTTTGGATCATGTAATTAATTATCAAATAATAATAATAATAATAATAATAATAATAATAATAATAATAATAATAATAATAATAATAAACACGTGGATAACCCGGACGGGTGGGAAAACATGGTGTAGTTTATTTAGTTGGGGAGCTTTCAATATATTTAAATGTTAATAACCAATTTTTAACGTGTTTATTGGTGTGTTATTATCACATACAAATTAACTTTCAAACATAATCACCAATTTCAATACGTCTTATTTACATAAAGTGCAAGCTAATAATGAATTATACATGGAGGTTATAAATAAATCCATGTTAGAACAAACCCTAAAATTATCGTATACAGTGAGGCCAACTGACAAACACAATCAACCTTCAGCTAAGTAAGGCGCTACTACACAACTTATCAAACAATTAGAGTCTAAAAATTAGTACCGTGGTTAATTAAGATGGTACATTGGTTTAAAGGTTGGCGCACCCATGAGGGAGGTTTGTGGTTCATTTACTCGAGTTACAGTAACGGTTGTTTCGCAGGTGTGTGTATATATGGCTGTCGACGAGCGAATTGAGGTCATCGGACAAGACACCCCCTCCCCCTTCCCAACCCCCAGTAGCTGTCACCTTCTACTACTACAACACCCTGCCCAACAGGAGGAAAGATCACAGTAAGTACCGACACCAGTGGTTCTGTGGTCTGAGACGTAGTCTCGTAATAAACTGGATTGCCGATCGAGGCAAGAATGTTTCTGGAAGCATTGGGAAGTCTGATATTTTAGTTCAGTCGGTAGCATGTGTAACAGTCATACACGCTGCCTACTGAGTTAAGGTGTCAGAACAAAAGGTTTCGGTTCGATTCCAGACAAAACCAAAGAATGTATATATTGATTAAATGGGTGATACCTCTCTTACAATAATGAATTAACAAGAGGAGAAGAGGGTGTTATGCCTGTTCTAAAATTAAGCTAGTTTGTAATTTGTTACTGTTGGTTCAAAAGGTGCACTCTAAATATCTCAAATAAATGAATAACTGGGTGTGATTTCAACATAAAATTGACAGAATAGATTTCCCATCCTCTTTCCAAACTAGTGCGGATGCATTTACACTATGTTAATTGGTTAGGGACGAGGAAGGTTGAATTTAGAGGAAGTGTACCCATATTTGCCTGGAGAAAAAGAGAGAGAGTATGAAACTATTTAAACGACCCCATCCTCAGTACACCCAACTGGGATTTAACCACGATTTCCCCGTAATAGTGAGTGTGACGCCTTAGACCATGCAACCACTGAGGCGGGTATGTTATTAACAACCTTGGCGATGAGCCTGTTAAACGAGATAACTTGTTCCTGGCTGCAGACGTTACCAGGCTGGTGCCGGCGGCAGCACAGGCGGTACCCAAGGAAGTCGAGAAGGGTGCATCGGCGTCCCGGGTGATGTACAAGAGCCCATACCACGGTGTGATCTGCACATCCGGCCCCGCGGAGGGGATGTGCTACTCTCGGGGAGACTGCGAGGAGAAGGCTGGAAAGAGAGGGATGCTGTGTCTGGACCAGAACCTCGCCTGCTGCATCTGTGAGCTCATCTCTAGTACAGTGTCACTAGGTGTATCTGTAAGCTCATATCTAGTACAGAGGTCACTTGGTGTATCTGTGAGCTCATATCTAGTACAGTGTCACTAGGTGTATCTGTGAGCTCATATACTAGTACAGTGTCACTAGGTGTATCTGTGAGCTCATATCTAGTACAGTAGTCACTAGGTGTATCTGTGAGCTCATATCTAGTTTTGCAGTGTCACTAGGTGTATATGTGATAAATATCCTAAGTTCGTTCACGTTATCTAAGGATCCTCTGACTATACAGGGTGTCGGAATGATAATGGAAATTGGTCAAAGCAATATCGAAGGCAGCAAGGTCTCCGATGCTTAGTATATTGATATTTTCTTTACGAGTAGCCCTAGTGTCGTAAATAGAGTTTATTAACAGGTGTTAACGCTTTCACTGATCTTCACTCACGTTTTGATGTAAAGGACATCTCCTGTTATCGAACGAGTCCCACCTCCAACTCGTTTCAAGTGCAGACGTAGTGATATAGTTTCGTCCCTATAGTTGATGATATCTCCCCTTTCGTCAATATGTATTACCGAAATAGATACCGGAAGGTAAATTCGGGGATTCAACTATTTTATAGCCTCGAGCAGGAGTCTTCAACACGCGGCCCGTGGTATCATTTTATGCTGCCTGTTTGCTCATTAAAACTATAAAATAATTTCAAGTGAGAAAATTACAGATACAGATATTTTTTTACATAATAAACTGATAATATAAATACATATTTTACCTTAGTTTATAAGCGATTTTTTCTTCATGCGCGAAGAAAAGTATTGGGTTTTAATACAAATCTACTTGGAACCATTAAATGACAACTCTGGTAGACAAGACAAATAGTGCTACCTCCTTCTATTAAACAACAGAGAACATACTTCGGGAGAAATCCCAATCCCTAGTGTGAGTATAAGTGTATAAGAATGATTGGACAGGAATATTTTAATATGTATTCAATCTGAATAATGTCGTAACAGTATTGCAGCCAACAAGAGATATAATCTTTGACCCTTGGACACACAAATGTTGAAGACCTCTGGCCAAGAGGTACATTTCATGCTGAACTCGTGCAGGGAAAGATTCAGTTCTCCGTTGACGTAATATCCGCTAACAAGACTGCATTCGACCCGGATCACATTCACATTTAGGATACTCACAGTATTTGTCGAGATGTGTGTTGTCCCATCAGGAAGTACAATATGATAGAAACCTAACAGAGAAGTGAACGTGGCTCGTCGAGTAAAGTCAATCAGATTATTACAACCAACGTAACTCTTTAAGATGATGGAATCACCGATGATGAAGCGTTTCACATCGCTCGAAACTTGAGGTCTCAGGTGTCGCTCCAAAGCTTCCAAACTCATAAGTATCCGAAGGAACGATAATACTCTTTTCCTCCGTAATAGAATTTAGTAATATGTTCGTCAATGTTCGGTAAGGAATTGAACTTGGACAGATCGGATCAAACCGATAAACCATTCTCGAGTCTCTTTCTCCCAGCAGGATATGCGGAAAGCAACTTTCTGTTTCTCAACTCTGACCCGACAGCGGGAGTTTCATGGACATGTTTACCAGGATGAGTCGTTAGAACGCGTATTTAAAGAAAGTCAGACAAAGATGTCCACAGAATACTATCTCGTAATCTCGATACCGTTTATGATTATAGACGATAGGCATTACTCCGAGATATTGTACGAGTTTGAGCGGTGGTCTTTGATCACTGAAACTGTCAAGGTATTTCACACGTCCTCTTTGTTTTTTTATACACTACCCGATGCGTACCTTTACCGCTTTATCTATCGTTATTGATATTGGTACAATCCTTCCACGGTGATCCAGCAGGTAAATCATCTCTCGCGAAAACTATTCTAAGGTACGGAAATTTTAACTCTTTAGCGTACTTGTGCAGATCTGTTTTGGTAAGGGCTCGTCTAGGTAGCGCTTCATTCAGTTTTTTTTAGTACAGACGTAGATACATTTCTCTTCCCATTGCAATAGCCTCATTCACTCATTTGAAACTCGTATCTGTAGCTTTTAATGAGCTCCAGCTATACGTGTTTCTTAATTTAAATTATCTCTCATCGTTTCGTCGCTCGATAAGAGTTCAAATATCGCGTTCAAGAATAACGAGGCTGTTCAGGGGAGGGATAGACGCTTTAGCATCGAGCTGACGCCATGCGCATGCGTAGACGTCAATGCGCAGATCCTTGAGCGTTGGCGTGCATCATACACCCCACTAGCGTCCGAAGAGGACGACAAGCTAAACACTGCGTATGCGCCGACCATGATTGGTGCTCGACACCCGACCGCGCAAGCGCAGAGGATGATAGCGATCCCCACAACGGTGCGGCGTAATTTTGTAGTCTACAATGATAAACGTCTACATCCACAATACACGATAAAATCTTGACGTTACAACAACTCTTGCACCTATCAGAAGCGTCGGATAAGCGTCGAGAGAGGGGCGTCAGAGGAGTTCGGTACTGCGCATGCACTGATACTGGATTCTCATTGGTGTCGCTATAACCATCACAGGTTAAATTTACATTAGCTATGGACGTCGCGACGACCGACGAACTAATAGCAGACATCGCGCACGCCACAAATACTTACAGTGGTCACTAGATGTAAATGTGAGCTCACCTATAGTCGTAAAGTGATTATTAGCTGCATCTATGAGGTCGCCTATGGTCGTAAAGTGATTATTAGCTGCATCTATGAGGTCACCTATGGTCGTAAAGTGATCATTAGCTACATCTATGAGCTCCCCTATGGTCGTAAAGTGATTATTAGCTGCATCTATGAGGTTGCCTATGGTCATAAAGTGATCATTAGCTGCATCTATGAGCTCCCCTATGGTCGTAAAGTGATTATTAGCTGCATCTATGAGGTCACCTATAGTCGTAAAGTGATCATTAGCTGCATCTATGAGCTCTCCTATAGTCGTAAAGTGATCATTAGCTGCATCTATGAGGTCGCCTATAGTCGTAAAGTGGTCACTAGATGTAGCTGTGAGCTTATCTTGTGTGATACAGTGATCATTAGATGGATATGAGTTCATATTTAGTAATACAGTGATCATTAGGTGCATTTGTGAGTTCATACCTAGTGACAGTGATTACTAGGGGTATCTATTTTGGTTTTTTTTTCGCCTTTTAGTCAACTACGTCAAGTCACAAAGGGCTATGATCACTAAACTAATTTTTTATAATTTATTACGAGTGTGCTGGTTATTACGACTTTATATATAAGGAAATGAGTGGTTTGAAACATAAGGAAAGTCGCCAGAATTCGCATTAATTAAGGGTGCTTTAAAGCAAAGTAAAAACACCCTAGTGTACCTGATTGCAACTAAACCCCAAGCCCCCAAGTCAGTCTTGGAAGCAATAGATTAGTAAAAACCTGGATAGCTCGGTTGGTAAGGCAAAGGCTCCCCAAGTTAAGGTGTGGGCAAGGGCATGGAAATCCCACTCAAATTCCAGGCGGGGTCCAGACCGTCCCTACCCCACCTTTTCTACACCCTTGGGTGTGGGGTTTTAGCCTCCAGATGACAAACATCAATCAAATATAATGTACTAAATCAGCTAGAATTATCTGACAGAACGAGGATAGACAATTTTAAGAAAACACAAAATATTGAAGATTTAACGTTTGGATTTGTGTTAGTAAAGTTCTTGCTGATTTGCCATTGCATATTCACCTGGAAAGAGGCTGAAAAACCACATAGTGGGTAGCAACCAGCCCTAGAAACCCGACCGAGAAATTAACTTCCGCACCCAAAATCAAGAGCCAAACATGCTAGCTTTTACCTAGAGTCAAATTGCTAGAGAAAAAAACACTTTTGGAACAGGTATAAAAGGGTGCCAAACTTAATAATAATAATCAAGTTATGTGTGAGAGAGTGGATAATTTTTCTAGCTGTCAGACAAGGTTATTCGATGAAAATTGTGCTGTAGTTGTCAATTAAATGGTAGGGCCTATCATATAACATGTATGTTCGAGCAGCAGTCCAGCGCTGTCCGCATTTCTTACTTATTAATATTTTAAATATGTACAATACATACATAAGAAGAAATCAAAAGCGTGCGCGCCAAGTTAAGAGTTAGGTTTACCTAAATAGGGCCTACCTAATGGTTTGAATAAAATGTTTATAAATGTTAGAGCGGGCAAAGAACAAGTACTTCAACCTTTAATCTTAGAACTATTGAAGTTACTTCAAGGGAAAAACCAGTCTATAATTAACTAATTCTGATTTACCGTGCAACCGTTGGATTGGGTGCGCAATCCATTTTCTGCTGCCGTGGTGCGTACCCAAAAACAAAACAGCGTGGGAAAAAAAATAGGCTTGTTAAGAGTATTGTGAACTGAAAACGTTTGTGAAACATTGTTGTAGACGACAATATCCAACACAACATTTAAATTTTCATCGCCTACGAAGTGGGTAACAGGTGAATACAGACAACAATTACCAGAAGTTACTCGTGTAGTTCTTTGTAATTTTTGTAAACAGAGCTGCAATACCGGTACTGTAATACTGTAATAATTGCAACAGCTTGAGGCAACGCTAAGAATAATGTCATCGCTTCCTGTAATGATATGAGCTGTTGCCCGATTTAACATTTCAAGTTTAAACTTTTTAACAACTGACATAAATGTAAAAAAAAAAAAATCATACAAATTTCAAATAAAATTAATCAATTATGGTACAAAATCGGTCAGGTGATTTTGGGAACCAATGGCTACCCTTTAATATTAAGATAAGTGGAATCACTTTACAATTTTAAAAACATATTTTAACCTTAAATAATCTTATTGTGAATTAATAGCCATAGCTATTATTTATGCTTATTAGTGGGGATTACTCCACCTAGATATCATATTCTGAAAATTGAAAAATGACACCTGGACACGGGAATCGAACCCGGGACCTCTGGCTTAGTACGCCAATGCTCTAACCACTGAGCTATCCAGGATTCGTCTCGTGCCCTGGGTCATTCTTCACTCATATTTTAAGGCAGAGTCTATGATGGACTTAGCAGAAATCGTCGGCTACAAATATGTGATTATATTAATATCACAAGCCATCGGATAACGCCGCCATCTGCGACTCGGTAGTGGCATTACGCTGCCAATTTGCACAATTATTAAATTGTACGGGATCGCACATATTAAGAATTAATAGCCAGAGCTATTATTTATGCTTATTAGTGGGGATTACTCCACCTAGATATCATATTCTGAAAATTGAAAAATGACACCTGGACACGGGAATCGAACCCGGGACCTCTGGCTTAGTACGCCAATGCTCTAACCACTGAGCTATCCAGGATTCGTCTCGTGTCCTGGGTCATTCTTCACTCATATTTTAAGGCAGAGTCTATGATGGACTTAGCGGAAATCGTCGGCTACAAATATGTGATTATATTAATATCACGAGCCATCGGATAACGCAGCCATCTGCGACTCGGTAGTAGAATGACCCAGGGCACGAGACGAATCCTGGATAGCTCAGTGGTTAGAGCATTGGCGTACTAAGCCAGAGGTCCCGGGTTCGATTCCCGTGTCCAGGTGTCATTTTTCAATTTTCAGAATATAATCTTATTGTACCTAATTTAAATTATTCTGCTTTTAATAGTAAATAGCCAGAGCTATAGTAATGGTAATTACTTCAGTTAGATATCATATTTTGAAAATTGAAAAATGACACCTGGACACGGGTTCGATTCCCGTGTCCAGGTGTCATTTTTAAATTTTCAGAATATTCTGCTTTTGTTCATCAGCGAATGCAACAAACCACCCTTGCATGCATTGCCCGGTTAGAGCTCAACCTTGCCCAGCTACCCGGGCATGACCTAAGACCAGTCATGTGTTTCCAACCCACACAGAGACGTAAATACTATCCCCGGAACCAAAGCGTGACTGATGAGAATTAAGTTACTGTTTACTACGTGTCTGTAGGAGGTCTCTATGTACCGAGGTCCTTGTTCACAGTCCAGCACTCGTGCGGAGACATTTCCGGGGAAAGAACCACGTACTTTCGTTCCCCGGATTACCCGGGCCGCTCTACGGGGACCCTGGCCTGTGACTATGACGTCACCATACAGAGCGACGTCTGTGCCGTCAGGTGAGAACGTTAAACAGCTTCTACCGCCCCATCAGTACTATTCTTTGTATAACTTATAACGAGACTGATTTTGTTTGGTATTTGTGGACTGTAGTATGGCTACTGTAATGGAAATACATCAATTTTGATGACATAGATACTGTAATTGGTCTTATAATAAAGCATATCAAATAGTTTTTACCTATAAGACTATAAATCAAAATATCACAAACAAATCACAAATCAATATGCAATAAATAAACAGTGAGTTGTATACTTACTTACTCTCTGGCACTATGAACTAGAAATTTTATTACCGCACTTACAAAAGTACGCCACTTATCCCTCTCTTGAGCTCTATACAGTCCACCTCATTACAACCTATCGTTCTATACAGTCCACCTCATTACAACATATCCCTCGAGCTAGTTCTATACAGTCGACCCCTTTAACCCTATCACTCTCTTGAGCTAGTACTATACAATCCACCACATTACAACCTATCACTCTCTTTATCTAGTTCTATATAGTCCACCTCTTAACAACCTATCCCTATCTTGAGCTAGTTCTATACAGTCCACCACATTACAACCTATCCCTATCTTGAGCTAGTTCTATACAGTCCACCCCTTTAAAACCTATCCCTATCTTGAGCTAGTTCTATACAGTCCACCACATTACAACCTATCCCTATCTTGAGCTAGTTCTATACAGTCCACCCCTTTAACTCTATCACGCTCTTAAGCTACAGTAGGCCCATGGCTTCTTTGGTGCTGACTGACAGCTAACAGCTGACAGCTGACGGCTTTGAAAAGCTACCAGACCAAATTATGTATCCCTACGCCAAACCATATGATCTGCAAAAAACATGTGTTTAGCAGCTGTCCCTTCTGACAGTCAAAGTTTAGGTATATACCTAAATGTTGACTGTCAGAAGTCAGCTGTGAACTGTCAGTCAGCACCAAAGAAGCCATGGGGCTACTGTAGTTCTATACAGTCCACCCCTTTAACCCTATCACTCTCTCGAGCTAGTTCTATAAAGTCCATCCCTTTACACCCTATCACTCTCTTGAGCTAGTTCTATACAGTCCATCCCTTTACACCCTATCACTCTCTTGAGCTAGTTCTATACAGTCCACCCCTTTACACCCTATCCCTATCTTGAGCTAGTTTTATACAGTCTACCCCTTTACAACCTATCCCTATCTTGAGCTAGTTCTATACAGTCCACCCCTTTACAACCTATCCCTATCTTGAGCTAGTTCAATACAGTCCACCCCTTTACAACCTATCCCTATCTCGAGCTAGTTCTATACAGTCCACCCCTTTACTCCCTATCACTCTCTTGAGCTAGTTCTATACAGTCCACCCCTTTACACCATATCACTCTCTTGAGCTAGTTCTATATAATCCACTTCTTTACACCCTATGACTCTCTTGAGCTAGTTCTATACAATCCACCCCTTTACACCCTATCCCTATCTTGAGCTAGTTTTATACAGTCCACCCCTTTACAGCCTATCACTCTCTTGAGCTAGTTCTATACAGTCCACCCCTTTACACCCTATCATTCTCTTGAGCTAGTTCTATACAATCCACTCCTTTACACCCTATCATTCTCTTGAGCTAGTTCTATACAATCCACCCCTTTACACCCTATCACTCTCTTGAGCTAGTTCTATACGGTCCACCCCTTTACACCCTTTCACTCTCTTGAGCTAGTTATATACAGTCCACCCTTTACAACCTATCCCTATCTTGAGCTAGTTCTATACAATCCACCCCTTTACAGCCTATCACTCTCTTGAGCTAGTTATATACAGTCCACCCCTTTACAACCTATCCCTATCTTTAGCTAGTTCTATACAATCCACCCCTTTACAGCCTATCACTCTCTTGAGTTAGTTCTATACAGTCCACCCCTTTACATCCTATCCCTATCTTGAGCTAGTTCTATACGGTCCACCTCTTTACACCCTATCACTCTCTTGAGCTAGTTCTCTACAGTCCACCCCTTTACACCCTATCACTCTCTTGAGCTAGTTCTATACGGTCCACCCCTTTACACCCTATAATTCTCTTGAGCTAGTTCTATACAATCCACCCCTTTACACCCTATAACTCTCTTGAGCTAGTTCTATACAGTCCACCCCTTTACAACCTATCCCTATCTTGAGCTAGTTCTATACAATCCACCCCTTTACAGCCTATCACTCTCTTGAGCTAGTTCTATACAGTCCACCCCTTTACAACCTATCACTATCTTGAGCTAGTTCTATACAGTCCACCCCTTTACAACCTATCCCTATCTTGAGCTAGTTATATACAGTCCACCCTTTACAACCTATCATTCTCTTGAGCTAGTTCTATACAGTCCACCCCTTTAACCCTATCACTCTCTTGAGCTAGTTCCATACAGTCCACCCCTTTACAACCTATCCCTCTCTTGAGCTAGTTCTATACAGTCCACCCCTTTACAACCTATCCCTCTCTTGAGCTAATTCTATACAGTCTACCCCTTTACACCCTATCCCTATCTTGAGCTCTTTCTAGCCAGTCCACTTCATTAAGTCAGTGATTATATCCCTAGAATAAATATTGGATTATAAATTAAATGCAAATGATACAAATATGCTAATTACAAATTAGAGGCTCATAATATTTTAAAATGAATATTTACTTTTGAATGAGAAGCAAATGCTATGAGTTTATATTTTTATAAATTGTTCGAACAATAGAATTATTTTTAGCATCCAATTTTACTACCAATTCACGTTATATGCATATGTACTAATTATGCTAATTAGTTAGCGATGAGAAAGATCAAATTTAGAGGAAGTGAATCCGCATTTGTATGAAGTGAGTGAAAACCCATTTAGGAAAAGCCACCCTTAGTTCTTATAAAAAGGATTCAAACACCAATCCCTGTCATTAGCAATTTATTATATTGGGAGAGTGACACCTTAGATCATGCGGCCACCAAAGGTCAGAATTACTACTGGTTGTCTTTAGATATAATTATTAAAAATAAACCCAAACTGGTAGTAAGACGCGGTGCTAATAATATAATAATTAAAAATACTCTCTTGATTTTTTTAAATTTCAATTTTCTCAATGGAACTTAATCGAGAAAGATTAATTGTTAATAAATCAACAACATTCTAGTTTCAGTATTCATTTCTGCACTCATTAGATAAATAGTTAAACACGCAAGAATACAGAAATAAATTTAAACAAAAATATTAGTCACACAATTCAGCTCAAAGTTATACTGTGGCTCTCGAGGGGATCTGCAGTGCTTGCGGCTCTAATCCCACGTTAGAGTTCGGGCACTTCCCCCTTTTCAGCATTTACACTTCACCACTAGCCGTGGGGTTCAGATAGAGTTGTCGTGGCTGACGCCTAGCCAGTAGCCTCACAAAAACCTTCCATTCAGAATAGCACAATCACTGTCTATATAATTATAAAATCTGAAATCTACATATGTTGAAAATATAATCTTCTGAGTTGTGTTATAGTTGACTTTAATAAACTAAAATAAAATGTATGTAGAATTGTTTAGGGCTGCTACTTCACACGTCTATTATTAATTTTGGTGTGTACTCGTTGGTACAATAATACTAATAGTGTTTGCTTGATTTAAATTTTTAGAGTAGAGTTTGAGAAGGTTGACCTTGCAAGAAAGTTGGGTGGGGTGTGTGACATAGATCAGTTATTCATCCTCAACTCTGTGGATGGCCCAACAACTGGGCAATGTGGACCTTTATCTGGATACAGCAGTAAGTATGCATCATTTTATGATCGTAAGATAAAAATATATCCATAATAATAATAATAATAATAATAATAGTAATATTATTAGCATACATTTCTAGAGAATCTCTGGTGTTAATAATCTGGCTTTCACAAATCTAGGTTCAGGTAGCAGCCCCAACCCCTTCTCATAAACCAGTGGATCCCAACCTTTTTTCACTTGCATACCCCTTGGCAGCCCATTTCCACAAATTGTGCCCTTAATTTGAGAAAAATGTATAATTATTACAGTAGTAGTTATTTCTAATTTACTTCTTGCAACTGAAAATAAATGTCTAATAATGGGATTAAAAAACGGTGTAATAATAAAGTGAAATATATTTTTACATTCAAAAAGCAAAAATTACAATAAAAACTAACACACTTAATTTATTTATTAATAACTTAAAAACTTTTTATGGTTGAAATTGAAATCATTTTCTCAAGGTTAAATATATAAGAAAACCCGAACTGCGCCTCACCATATCGTTGAGTTAATTTCATAATTTGACTGATCTTTTGTCTTAGACTGCTGGCAAATGTAGCTATTTCTTTCCGCCACTATTTGAATATTCTCGCATACCCCTAGGTGTACGCATACCCCACCCCACGTTGGGAACCTCTGTCATAAACCAACCCTCAAGTGAGCTTACTCAGACTGCAAATTATAAATAAACCATAGTCCTTTTTTTTGTTCCAGCAATGTTCCCAAATTGTCTAGTTGTAAACAAGCATCAAATACAGTTACTTGTCTGAAAATGTTTGGTTATTGAAAGGGGGTAGAGGGGTGAGTTGCCAATTGAAAGCACTCCCCAATGCCCAAGGACTTGATCTGGCTTAAGGAGCTCAGTGTAACTCCCATAGTGCTGAGTGTCTGGTGTATACCTTGGTAAAATTACGCTATAGTGTAATTCTGGTAGGAAGACACTTTTAGGAAATACGAAATTTTTATTTGCGATCAATATTGTAACATTTTCCTTTATTATTAGTATGATTTCATTAGTATTGATATTATTAATTTATGAAAAGGGACAGCTACAGATAACATTTGTAATATAACAAATTTATTAGCAACATTCCAAGCTCTTCTGATTTTATCACTTTCTAACTGGACAAGGGAACAATATGTTTGTTTACTTGATGGTTTACTACCTTACATAAAAAAAACCTCGGATATTGTTAAAGGAATCGGCCATTAAAAAAGACTTCCTCCATCAACCAGGTTGAAATAGTTTTTTAAAGTAAAAGTGCAGCCCTTGACATATTCTGTTAAAATAGAAAGCGACCAGGGCCCTTATTCCTGAATGCATTATCTATCATCTTAAATGGTTTTACCTTTAAAGTTAAATGGGGAAAAGTATTCAAAATAGCCCCGAATGTTCTCAGGAATACCGGTAGAGGATTGACTTACTATTGGTGCAGCCTTCATACTGTGGGGTTTTGGTAAAATCCCAAGAAACCTGGGCAATCTGAGAAAAATCCCTCGTGCTCAAGCAGTCAATCAATATGAAAGTTTCCACTCTCCCTCCACGCAAATGCGGGTTCACTTCCTTTAAAATCAACCTTCCCAATTCATAATCCATTAGTGTAATTAGTACTTAAGCGTATAACCCAAATGGGTAGTAAGACGCGGTGCTAAAAAAAATAATAAAAAATATATGAAAGTGCCTGAAGCACTTCAGCCATTCCAGCAGGCACACTAATTCAGTTTTTAGTATAGCAATGTAAAGGCAATACTTATTTTTAGCATGTTATTTATTAGTCACATATCTCAATAAATCAACTTATTAATAAATGTGGCTCTTATTTCATATTTATATTCATTGATATGCAACAAAAGCCTAATAATAAACGTTGGTAGAAGATTAAACTATCTCACACCTGAATATAAGACAAGAGTCTAGCGCTCATGAATAAGTAAGACACTCGTATCGATAATGATCAAGACATACATTTGAGTAGGTCAGGATCAGAACCCAAGACATCTGGTGAGAATACGCTGTGTTTACTTATAAGTAACTTTACATAAAAACATTAATGAAAATGATGTAACTTTTATGATTGTCAAAAAAAAGTTTCTTCACATCTAAATCAGACTCTAGATTTCCTTTCAAAATTGGCCTTGGCCCTAGCTCTAAAATATTTTTTCCTTTCTATTTGAAACATGTGTACCTTTTCATTTTTCTCCCGTTAAAAAACCAGTGATGCATAAATTTATTACTAAATAATTTCAAAAAACAAATTGTGTAGGATTACTCTACACATTTATGACAATACAGAGAATAGGAGTGAAGAAAATCTAGAAATTTGGTAATTTATAAATTTAAAGGCAGAAAACAAATACATTGTTTGCTTCTAGCTACAGTTGCAGTAACCCCAGGACAGACAAAGCCAGTGAAGTTGGCACTTCTCATTCAGAATGAAGGTTATTATCGCTGGAGTATTAAAATAGTTCAGCTACGGTGCACAGAACTAAGCAACTTCCAAGGTACATACCTTTGTTGTGTATTTATCTCTCTTAATCAGAGTAATTAGTGGGTACAAATGGGTTGCAACAGTTGAGGATACCATGAGGTAACTGTTATGAATAGAATACTGGCCTTAACTTGATTGTTCACCCCAAAGCTAGACAAGGAAATAATTATATCTATGTTAAGTAATATTATAATATTTGTACTTTTCTTTATAGTTATACAACACAAAGAAAACCTTTGAAATTTCAAATGCACTGTAAACTTAGTACTGTTTATAATCAGAGATGCTTGCTCCTTATTACATACATAAAATATCAAATGAGATCTGTCCTGCAAAAAAAGAGAGGCGACATCCACACACACACAGAAACTGTCTTGGATAAAAAAATAACAACATACAGGGCCGTATGTAAGAACTTGACTAAGTGGATGTTTCGTTGACACTAGCGTGGGTTTGCTTGCATCATCATAGGTTAAAAGATGGAGCATACTATTGGTCCACTAAGCATTTACTTAGTCAAGTTCTTGCATACCACCCTCAGACTTAGGTTAAAAGGTGGAGCATACTATCGGTCCACTAAGCATTCACTTAGTCAAGTTCTTGCATACCACCCTCAGACTTAATTTGTAAAATGACCACCGGGAGGTCTGGGAAGCAAAGTTCTGCCTGGCAGCTGTAGCATGCTCCCACTTAGCCCATTCGGTCATTTATATATCCACACACAACCATAAATTAGAACCAGATTTGAGTTCTAGGAATGAAACTTATTAATACCATTACAACCAATTAATTTATATCAAGTATATACATAGGTGACTTTGTTTATCTGCAGTACTTTATTAAATATGTATAAAATATATATTAAATATTTTATATATAGATATGAAATATATATTTTTTGAATAATTTATTTTACTTCACAACTAATTAAGATCTGACAAATTCCTAGCGTTAAGTTTAAAAGGCAATATAAATAATAATTTTAAAATGTGATTATACTTTGATCAAATGTGTCAACTTTTTAATTTGAATCAGCATTATAATAGACAAGTTATGTAGGTATTATTATCAGTGGCGGCTCGTGAGTTTTAACAATGGGGGTGCTGCTTGGGTGGGACCGGAGAGGGGAGGGGGAGAGAACATTGAGATAGAGAGGGAATTTAGAGGGGTCATTTGGCGGGATGAATAATAATGTTTTCCTTTAACAATTTATAGCTTAATTTATTTGCTAAAATTAATTTAGTTTTTAAGACTTATTAGCAAAAAGGTAGATCTACGAAATATACATTTTAAATGAACGGTTTCAAGACAGTGAGATTGCCTGAGTTAAAAATCTACTTTGTTTAGTTTAGTCCCTATATAAAATATGATTTTGTTTAGTATTTTTGGAGTGTAGGGCTTCTACTTAAAAAACAAACACAATAACAATGACGACATACTATAATTAGTCGAAATTTTTTTTTCTTTTTTATATGAAAGTATATAAAAAATAAACAGATATTTCAAAATATTATAAACATATCAATATGCAATTAAAAAAATAAAGTCGGTTCTTTAGTTAGAATAAATATTATTTTGATAATAAATTAAATCCAAATGATAAAATATATTCTAATTATAATTTAGAGGCTCATAATACTGTATCTTAAAATGGGCAACTAAATACTATGAATTATGTTTGGATAAACGCTTTAAACACCAAAATTACTGTAAAACTAGGCCCTTTGGTTTCAATTTAAAATTTTCCAATTAAACTTAATCGAGAAATATTAAGTGATAATAAATTAAAAACATTCTAGTTTTAGTATTCATTTCTGCACTCATTTGATAAGCAGTTAAACAGGCAAAAATACAGAATTAAAAAGTTGGTCACGCAATTCGGTTTAAATGTTAGACTATGGGTGTCAAAAGGATCTGCAAAAGTTGAAGCTCGAATCCTTTGTTACTGTTCGAGCACTTCCCCTACTACCCCGCCTCTGCTTCTACACACTACCATTAGTCAAGGGGTTCTGCGCGAATTGCAGCGCCTGTCGCTCTCCTAGCCTTAAAGTCATGAAAACCTTTCGTCCAAAATAGCACAATAATTAATGTCTGAGAAAATTAAAAAATATGAAATATTTTAAATATAATATAATATAATATATTCTTCTGGGTTGTGTTTTGACTGAACTAAAATACAATATCGTGTATGTATTATGCAGAATAAGTTGGGGGTTCTGCAGCTCCGTAGCTCATATGCATGAGCCGCCACTGATTATTATGTATATATTATTATTGAACAATTAAATCAATGTGTAAAAGAAACACACTAACTTTCTTATACTAAAAGAACAATAAAGTATGATTTGAGTATCTGTCCTTAAGTTCCCGTGTCTTGCGGACGACAAGAGTGGGATGCTCAAACATCTTCCTCCGAGCTGTCCCACAGCTTTTTCAACTTGTGGCACGATATTAAGTGGCGGCGCGATAACACGAGGTATCAAGGAGGTACCTGGTGGAGCTTTCCTGAACCTGTCTTCAACACTTTCTACTATGGTATATGGTTGATTGGATTTTACATTAATTTAATCTAACTGTATTTAAGTCTCATGAAAGAGTTTTGTAAAACCTTGGGTACATTTACACATACATGTATTGTGATGTGTTGACGCAATCAACACATTAGTACAAATTGTTGTATATTATGTGTCTACTAGTGCTAGATTGCCATGGCAAGAGCAGCATCAATAAATGTGCCAACTGCTAAATAACATATGTACTAGCATTGATGGTTTAATGGTATGAGGTGCCATTCCTGCAAGAGATTGAATTGTTGGTGATGGGGAGGTCGAGGTTCAAATCCTGGCCAGGTGTTCAGAGGCTGGTTCTTTCCAAACTGTTTCCCACTCTCCCTCCACACAAATGCGCATATATTTCTTCTAAGCTCTTCACTTCCCATCCCTAACCTACCGCACTGATTTTCTCTGCTTAGGAACTCCATTAACTGTTGCCGAATATACTTACTTTAGGTTGTGCCAGAAAGTGGTATGTTGGGGTTAAGAAGGAGCTTCTGGTAAAATCGACTAGTCAGTGTTGCAAAATTTTTCATATTCAGGGGAAGATTGACTATGCTAAAACAAGAGAATGGCAATGCTGTTGACTAAGAGTAATCACGCAGTAGCCCCAGAGGTTATTTTAAGTGTAGTGTGGTTAAAAGAAAACATTGTGCAACCCCTCCTCCCCCAAAAAAGTGTGTTACTTAGTAAGTAAACACTTTAATAGAATCAGAAAGTTATGAAGTTTCGAAAAAAACGTTTTATAAGCGTTTTATTTTTCAAAACACATCAAGTGTTAGATATAGGACAAAATGTGATTTTGTGACCTATTTTAAACAAAGTTGACTCACACAAGAGTTTTCAACTAAATAAAAGTCACTGATCAAGATGAGTTTCTTATCTCTGAGATCTCTAACCCAGTGTTTTGGGAGTTAAAAGCGGTTGAACCGCTGGGACTTAATAATCTTGATCGTGCCCAGGCTAGACATAAATTTAAGAAATGTTAAGAATTTAGTGTGTTGTTGGTGCAGGAACGATGAAGAAGCATCTACAACAGTCCCCTCATGCACTACAGAGGGACAGGATGTATAAAGCACAGGATAGGATTGTCGGGGGAACAGATGCGGCCCTCTACGAGTTCCCTTGGCAGGTTGCTATCTTCCTGGAGGACCTCTTCTTCTGTGGGGGAGCTCTAATCAACGAGCTATTTGTGCTCACAGCCGCACATTGTATCATGACGTATGTGCACATCTCCAACACATAAACTTCTTTATCATGCACTCATGGTTTATACTATTGCATTTGATCTAACTAGTCTTGGGGCCAACGTTTCATACACAGCTCATAAGTACGAGTCTTTGTTCACAAGTAAATCGTCAGTTTATTTAAAGAAAGTGTTGGAATTCTCCAAATTATATATTGCTTTCATTATAGTATGTAAATAATATTCAGCAAGCCACTTCAGTGGTCAAATGGTCTAAGGTGTCACTCTCATGTTAGATCTGCCGAGGGTGGTTTTTCCTAAATGATTTCCCACTCTCCTTTCATGTAAATGCAGGTGGATTACCTCGAAAATGCTTCTTTCCTTATCCCCATCCCATTAGAGTAATCATCAGATATGCCTATAACCTGAACAGATAAAAAGACGCAGTGATAAAAAAATATACAACATTAAATCTAATTTATTTAATAAGACATTTATATCCTTTATTATATAAAATATTTTGGTGGTTTTGAAAGACTATAAATATAAAATAATTTTACTGGTAGGCTATGTCAATTCCAGAGATTTTTTTGTAATATTTTTGAGTTTCATTTTATACAGTTAACTCCCGACTATCCGCAGTAATGGAGGGGATGAGTGTAGCGGATAACTCAAAACCGCAGATAGTCCGCATATTTAGTCAAACGAGAGATTGTAGCACATTCAGTTCAAACTAATATTCACCTATTCTGGTTGCGTTTATGAACACATCAAATCATATTTTATGCGTTAACATAATACAAAACACTCTTTAAATCAATGTACAGTATACTACAAATGGATACATCACTTAAAAACGTCTGTATTAGTCTTCTGCTTCATTGCAGCTGCTTCCTTTTTCCTTATCTCACTATCTATTTCCCGTAACATCCTGTTCAAGATAATTAAGCAGGTTATGAGTCCATCCCAGTGCAGTCCCCAGTGCATAAGCCTTTTTGCCTATCTAGCCATTATCTCTTCCTTAGGGTTTTAATGAGTACAACAATCGGTAGCTCTGTATTCTCCATCAGCACAGCATTTTTCAGAAACATATCCCCTGCTGTTGGCGATGCCGCGGTTAAGCCGCAAAGCGGATAACTGGGAGTTTACTGTACAAGGACAAAATGAAAGAAATGTAATATCAAATCTAAGATGATATAGAGAGCCCTGCTTTTATGGTGAATAAAAAAGCCCAATTTCGTTTTTAAGTTTCCCAAAAGCGGTGAATAAGCGGTGAATTACAAAAACCCTATTTTTGTGGCGAAATTATCGAATTAAGACAAAAGCGTTAAAAAAGTGGTTTTTACCAAACTTTCGTGATTAAGGTGACTTTGTTGGGTTAAAACTAGACTTCCAGGACAATGTTTGAAACAGGTAAAGTAAACATATTGAAGTGAAAACAAAAAATTACATTTTGTTTGGACAAAACGGTAAAAAACACTAGTCCGCAAAAAAATGTGCTGTCAACTTATTAAAAAAGTAATATTTAGCGGCAGCTGGTCCGGGAAAAGTATGTACAAGTCACAAAGACAAAATATTACACAAAAATCATCTTGTTACTTCACAAAAATTGTGACTATATTTTTAAATCTCAATTTAGGCTAGAAAAATACAAAATAACTACTCAACATCACCAAACTGCAACATGCAGCTGGTAACAATGTTATCCACTTTNCAACATGCAGCTGGTAACAATGTTATCCACTTTCATTGTGGTTCTGCGGTCTGTTACTACTAAACTATACCTAGAAAAATATCGTTATGAATCTGCATTTGAAATCGGCAGCCACAACGCTTGCAAACACTTTGTTGCGAAGTCACTGAACATACTGTATGTCTTCAGCCCTAGCAGCACATTCTCAATTTTTAAACTTTCGATGCAATTTTAAAACTTAAAATATTTATTTTTCAATATCCCAAAATATTATCGCGGAGATCGTTTAAAATCACGAATATCGCGCTAAAACGCCGATTTCGCGAATTATCGCGACAATTCTGAGCATATATTTGCAATCAGGGTAACCTGAAATGTGAACATCTGAAATAAAAAATGCCATATCTAAAATTCGCGAATTATCGCAATCTCCACAAACGCAGGGCTCTGATGATATATTTGTCACCATGGAATTTACTCACAGCTGATTTAAAAAATGAACACAATTTTCCTATTAGTTTCAGGAGCGTTTAAAACTTAAATAAGCTAATCTAAGTTTAAGCTAGTTATTTGTCACCTTGGATAATTTATATAATGTAATGAGTGCTTGTCATACATTATGTAAACAGAAAAAAACTATATCTACTGTATTTTTGGTTAAGTAATGAAGTTTATGCTACAGAATGTAAACTGATACTTTACCTTGAATTATTATTAAACTAGTTTTTAGGACTGTGTACAAGTTGATTACAAACCAACCTTACAAAACCTTACCTTCAATTGATAAGCGCATGGAAGGTTGGGATTTGTTTGTAAAAAAAAGTATTGTTCTGACAGTTATTACTTAAGAGTGGATAAAGTGAGAGTGAACTAAATTATTTCTATTTTCATAAAAAAAATAATTGAAAATTCAACTCAGTTTAGTTGTCCCATAACTTATACTATGAGTGTGCAAATTTCAGCTTCCTAGACCATCTTGATCAGGGCTATTCAATCAGTTATCCAAGTGGGCCACTCCAAAAAAATCATAATATTTGGCGGGCCAGACATTTAATTCAATCTGGCAGTAATTTGGAATGTTATTAAATTACACTTTAGTAGTTTAAAAGGGGGGAGGTCGGGGAGTGAAACATAATTTGATATTATATATGATATTGCTATAAACTTAGAATAAGACTTATTACAAGCAAAGCACTCCGCTATTACTATAAATAATACACGAACAATAAATCAGGCAAACATCAACTGGCGAGACATCGGCTGCTGTTGGGTGGAAGAGAGAAGATGTGTAAGTCACATATAGCTCAGCCGTTATGTGGTGGCGCTTGGAGGGAGAGATAACAGGTCTAGAGTGGGGGATGCAAGCCACTAGAGGGTAAGCTCGCACTCCCTTGTAAACACACAATGTTGGTGGCGCCAAGGACCGAGTAACACTGGACTTGCAGCTTCCCCCACCACTGATAAGAGACTGAAGATATCTCTGGCCATTCAAGGTCAGGCACCTCTACATACCGTCTGAACTATACAAAGCATCTCCAGTGATACAGTAGTTGGACTTTCAATCTGCGGAGCTTGGCGGGCCGGATGGGGCCCGCGGGCTGCCAATTGAATAGCCTTGTCTAGAGGCTTCTGGAGGGTGTGGAAAGGCACACATACATTAGAAAATTATATTTATATATATTAAATTTATTAATAAAATTACTCTTTATATACTTTTTACTATGCAAAAGCATTACTGACTGAGTTGTGATCACAACATAAATACTGTGCACATGTACTGATTCTAAGACTTGCCCTCAGACGAGACACCCCGATTGAGCAGTTGGTGCTACAGATAGGAGACCACGACCTCAGTACAATGAATGAGACGACCCATGAAGTGCGCAAGGTGAAAAGGATATCCTATCATTCCCACTTTCATCCGTTTCTGCTTAGTAACGACATTGCTCTGCTAGAAATGGACAAACCCATCACTTTCTCAAACAGGATCAGACCAGTTTGTCTTCCTGAGTCAGGTAAGAACACTGTTAACATTATATTTGTAATTTTGATTGACACATTTATTCAAATATAAATTCACAATGTCAAAGAAACTTCCCCTTAAGTCATCTGTATCTGAGCATTTTACTGCAGTAAATTTTCTTGCTATTAATTAACATACTAGTAATTTCTTAAGTAGTCAAAGTCTGAGAGTATAAAATAGAGGAGTTCAAGGCTTAATGTACTTACTACACAACCCTGATAGAAAGATTAGATAGTTTGTGATGTTTAAACAATTATGTTTGCATCAGTATCACGAGACTGTACCCCTTTATTTCCTGCCCACAAAGCAATGGGACGAAAAAAAATAAATGACAATTTAGCTCTGTACTGAAAATCATCATTATAATTATTTAAATATTTTATGGTGTGATCATAGTATATTATCGGGTAATAGGTAGTTTTCACCACATACATGGCTACACAAGAATCTTATTAGTCTTTCAAAATCATTTCTCCTTAAGACTTAACTTAAGAAATAATGCGTGCATACATTTTAAAAGTAAGAATATTCTTTTATCTCAAATAATATATTTATTGTTGTTGTACTCTTGCTCACTGCTGGTACATCTAACTCAACAGGAATGTATTTGAGCCTCTTAAAGATGTTTAGACATCATCTGTAATAAAGACAGCATCTTTAATAAACAATGATGACCATGAAATGAAAAGGTCTTGTGCCATTCATAGTTTTTAACTACATACTTGGGATGGGACCTTGAATCCTTAAGGATATTTGAGATTTGAGAAAATTTCAGATTCAAACATCACATTCTCAAAGATTTTTTTTAGTTACAATTTTTATTTTTTATTATATTACTATATTAATATTTCTTCTTATGGTCATAATTTTTTCCAAAATTCAGATTTGGATTTGAGGGTGAATTGGAGATACGGATTCATAAAATAGTGGATCTGACCCAACATGACTAGATACCAAAACATGCTTCTCTGAGCGTGCCTTGATATGATGTTTCTCTGCAACACAAACATTTATGACTTGTTTAAAGGTGAGTCGTACACTGGACGTCGTGGTTACGTTGTTGGTTGGGGGATCACTTCTTTCCCCCAAGGGGAACCCAGCCCCATTCTCCAGAAGTTGATAGTGGAAACTATATCCAACTTTCAGTGTTCACGGATCATAGAAGAACCAGTCGGCTTGGGGATGATTTGTGCTGCTCCCGACTCCTTGGAAGGGACATGCTTTGTGAGTCCAAGTTTGATTCTAGTCAATATCAAATGTTAGTGGTTTTCTCCACATTTTTATTTATTACTTTACCTCATTCAGGGGAATGCTGATACATATTCTAAAATTCACTTTCATCATCCTGATGCCATATATTTATTTGTCACTAATGGTCACCACACTTGACTAAACGCACATTTACCTGTCATGTTGGAATTTTATTTTGAAATGTTAAAGAGGAAAACCAACCTTTGAACCATAATTTATATTCATTAGTCTCTGCTTCTATTAATGGCATTAAATAAGAGTGGTTAATATAAAGATTGAAAATGAACACTACAACTTTCACTTTCAAAAACATATACAATCACCACTGGAGCAAAGACACTTGTAAATGACCAACAAATATAACTAACAAGTCTTCAAAAATATAATAAAGTTGTTTTTGTATCTCATTTATGCATTCTTTTAACAACTTCATTGGCACAGCCACGCATAATCTACATATGGTTTAAGTTAAACCAATTTTATGATAAGTTGCATTAAATATTATTCATTGAACTCGGTTATAAATGACACAATTAGGGTTGCTTACCATGCATATGCTTTTCCCCAGGCATGTCCTTTTTTTTTAAACAGATTTTGTAATAATGTAAAATTTTGGATTTTTGACAGACGATGTTGCCAAGAAGAAAATAAATGTTATGGAGCAACACACAGGCTTTCTCGCTCCTTTATATAAATTATACTTATAACTCGTAAGCTATCTGGAAATAAATAATTTACATTGTTATAGAAACATAATGGGGGGAAAAAAAGTGTGTTCCACTAAAGAGCATACATGAAATAATGGACATTGTTACAGAAACATATTATCTGTTCCGTGCATTTTCAACTCCCCATTTTCCAAAGCTCTATTTAAGAAATAAATATTTCAAATAAAGGTTATTTGTTTTGAAGAGTACTACAACTTTGCAATGATCAGTTATTTCGTATCTCAAAGAACTGCGGAGATATGATCAAAATTGGAAATTTCTGTTTATGTATAGTACCCTCAAAGTCAATTTTATGGAAAAATGAGATGCACCATTTTGTTTGTGATGTTAAACAGTACCTAGGTACGAATTTTAATCAAAATTGTTAGAGAATTGTTCTCCTTTTGATCTTAAGGAAACTAACCTTAGTTTTAGGGTTAGATGGACAATTCCAAAAAATACCCTAGGCAACCTTATGAAAACCATAAAGAACAATTTTAGCTTGATTGGTAAACTGTAACAGACAGGTGGAATTGTGAACACCACTTTTTCGGGTTTAGGTAATAAAACATTGACGTCCATCAAAATCTTTTAATTCAATGTTTTTGAAGATCACAATACTTTCTCTCTCTGAGGGGTCCTGAGATAGTTAAAAATAAGATCATTGACTAAATAAGATCTAAGACCAAATTGGTCTCTTATTTGGTTGATTTAAAAGTTATGTTGCCTTAAGGTAGAACTAAATGTTTTATAAATATCCAATAGCAACAATTAAAATTAAAATTTATGAATGGGCTTCAGAAAAAATATTTGTGTTTTCAGAGTGGTTAATGGGAAAAAATAGAGAAAAAAGAAGTTATGTACTGAATGTGTAAAGAGAATTTTAACAGTCCAACATAATTTTAAGATGTCATAAGAACAATTTTATAATTAAATCAGTGGGTTTAGTGAATTTTTGATGAAAATTGGAACAAGTGAAAAATACCCTTGGGCATAAAACTTTTTTTTTATATGCGATGTAAATGTTTATTTTAAGGGTTATTTTTACATTTGCCAAGTTAATTTTTCCTCTTATTTCCCCGTTCCTATGAAAAAGTGTCCTCTTTTTAGTTCCAAAATATATGGTAGCCCTGGCTTCAATTGAAAGTAGAGTGGTTCAACCTGATTTGTATTTTTCATAAAAAAATCACTTGTAAGTCTTATTTCAACTTGTCACTCTTGAATTTGAATTAAAAAGTGTGCGATTCTAATGTTAAATATTTCAAAACAACTCAAAATATTTGTTGCAATTTGAATTGTTTCATAAATAGCCTATGCATAAATAGAATGATAAAAAAAAATATTTTGATTGATTTTAAAGGTATTCCAATTTTCTTAGTTGAAAGTAGCTTTAACTATTTGTCGAGGGCTAGTACGATTGATTCATGTCCCAGGTTTTTATCCCCTACTGGGCGCAATGAGGGGCAGTTTTTCTTAAGTTATTTCTTAATGTTGGATGTGTGCGTTCTTATAAATTAAACTTCGGCCATTTCCACCTGTGCCATCATTTCAGATAAATTAATTAGTGCACCCTGGCACTAAAGCATAATAATAAATAATGTTTGTTTGCAGGGCGACAGTGGCGGCCCACTCACGGTGCTTGACCCTGATGAAACTGATGTTCTAATAGGAATAGTCAGTTTCGGTGTGACAGGCTGTGCTGTAATACCGGCTTTCCCTGATCTCTACACTAGGGTCACAGAATACCTCAAGTGGATCGATGTCAATGCTATGCAATAGTTTTATTCAAATATATTTTTATTGAAAATATTGTACGAGACTGGATTGCCGGTGACAAGATCGGAGTTTGATTCCTAGTGGGTTGTATTGTAGGTTGTGTGTGTGTGTATATATATGAACTATCCTTTGACTTCCCGGTTTTCTAAAGATAAGTGGATATTGAATTAAGTCTACCTTTCAGATATATTTGCGGAACTTGGTAAGTTAAACACCTCAATGTAAGGTCGCAATCACATTGTCATTGGCCTAACAGAGAAATTGACAGCATTCAAAGGAAAGTTGAAACTGTGGAAAAAGAAAACACAAGAAAATAAGATGGCTTCTTTCCCAACTTTAAACCTACTTTTGAAAGACGAATGGACTGAGCTAGCAGAGGTTAAAAATGTAATAAATAGGCATCTGCAGAAATTAAATCTTTAGTTTGATTGCTATAGTCCAGAAGTTATGGCTAAATAGTTGGGTCCAATGGACATTGACAACTCACCTGAACATTTTTCAGATATTGCTGATCTTCAGGAAGAGCTCATTGAAGTTCAAAGCAATGAAGATTTGCGTCACAATTTCAAAAAATAAACTGAGTCATTATGTTCATTTTGGATAAAGCTGAAAAAAGAAATACCTATTCTAGGGAACAAAGTTATGAACGTGCTACTTTAGTTTTCGACTACTTACCTATGTGAAGCTGGATTTTCTAAACTTTCTGTCATGAAAACTAATATTAGAAGCAGACTACAACCAGAGCATAACTTGAGAAGCAACCTTATACTAATACCTTCCCAATAGTGAGTAGGCCTACCTAGCATCATAATTAATAATTATTAACGGAGTTACTGTAAATTACTGTATTTTATTTATTAAATTCAATACTGGAAATATTTTCTTAATTCTACTATAACATTCTGATTACATTTTGTAATTGCTTGTTAGAAAATACTACAGCTTTATATAATAATAAATAACTACCAGACTTATTTAAATTATTAAATTAGCACTGTTTAAGTCCAAAAGAGACCCACGTGTCACCAAGTTGATCTTCTGTTGATTTTGGGTCTTGGCCAAAAAAGGTTAAGAATCCCTATATTAAACAATCATGGAGACATAGCTCAATATGTTCAATGTCAGACAATTCACTCAAAGCTCCATCCACCTTAACACACGCTTTACTTCTATCATACACCACCATAATTGCATTTACTAACCATGTATCCACAACATTATCTCTCAGAACATACTCCCATCCACACGATCACTTAACAAATAAATTAGATGCTATATTTTCATTTACAAATTAATTTGGTGGGTTGGTGAGTGTGTAATTTGACAATCTTTACTCATTTGGAACTCAATTCAGACCATGACCAAATTTATGGCGTGCACAATTCCCCTTAAGCCAAAGTATTGCTGATGAGGTTTAACACGGAACTCTTACAATCGGACAGCAGAAAAACATTATGTACTCGTGCACAGGTTAGTTCAAGGAAAAGCCACCAGTATCAGTAACGTAGGGGCGTAGTGAGTAGCCGTGTGGTGCTGTCCTTTTCTAAAACATTTTTACTCTATGAAAAATGGATGGCAAACAAATTAATCCCCAACTTGCCACCTGACAGTGTAATCGTTATTGACAATGCACCCTACCACAACATTCAATTAGACCCACCACAGACATCTACGCGTAAACTACTAATGGTGAATTGAGAATATTTTGCAAGGAACGAGCTATATGAGATTATTTCCCAAGTTGAAAGTAGTTAATGGAAAATGGGAATTAAGATATTGAAAATTAAAAATGTAAAGGAATTAATATTTCAGTAATAACGTATAACCAAAACTACTCCTTAAAATATGTGAAGTTACATTTATATGTCAAAAATTAGAAGGTAGATGAATTGAAAAGTTAAGTTATTGAAGAATATTTAGGATCAGTCACATTTAATAATTAAGAAAAAGAAAAATACAGTAATCCTATGAAAAATAAAAATTAACCTTATGAAAAAAGTATTAGATCAAAGATTGCAACATAATGACTAGATGAAACATCATAGTTAATATATAATGTGTTTAAAAATTTTTTTTCCACATACTATATGTGAAATTACATTATAAATCAAAATTAGAAGGTTGAAAGGTTGAATTGGTTGAAACAACACAATATACCCTTAGTAATAATATGTTCCAACCAGAATTATATTCACTATTCAACTGCACAAACCACGATTTAAAACATGTATGATAGATACACTAATAGCAAAGTATGAACATTCTGTTCTGCGTCTACCCCCATAACATTCCCATCTCAAACCCATAAAAGTGATATTGGTACCAGTCAAGGACTATATTTCTAATAAGAACCTTACATTCAATGTAAACACTGTTAAGAGCCTAGAAGAGGTAAAATTTACCTTTATAATGAAAGGGAAATGGTTAGCACGCAATGCATACGCACAAATAATACGTTAAGAGTCAAGAATAGTTGAGGTATCCGATAATATTATCATCAACGTAGAGGACAACTCGTCAGTCGACAGCTTCAGAGAAAACACTTTGGGTGATGGCAATAATATGAGTGGTGTGGAAATCTAAAAGATATGTAGGGTAAGTAGTAAATATTTGTGTCTGGGGTAGTAGAGGAAAATGTCTCATACCTAAGAGAGAGAAATATATCTTCTTTTCCAACCCCAACATATCACTCCCTCTTGTCCCTTCCCCCTCTAACTGCACAGTCGAGTTTCATTTAAAACCTCATCACTAGTAATATGTTCAATTTCTATGTCCAGATAGTCTTTTTCAATATTTGTGATGGTGCATAGAGTATACCAAGTAATATGTATGACAGTGTCAGGTACTAGAGGATTGTGTTAATTTTTATATTCCTTCAATATGATCTTGACTATGTGATGTAGTTGGAATTAAATTGATTTAATCAATCATATTTAAATTAAAGTTATTTGAAACAAATTCAATGTTGGCACATGAAATAGCTTTCAAGTATTTAAGTAATAAAAGTTTTATTATTTATCAAATTTTTGAACAAATTATTTCATCCTTAGTCTAACACAATCTATCTATTAGGTGAATCTTCTTTAATTTATTCACCTATTAAAAACTAGGACCCTGGATTTGAGTCCTGGTGGGGTTATAAAGTTTTAACATTAACACACATTTACAAATACTTAATGACAACCACCCTACTTGGCTCCAATCTGTGATGGACCAGTCAAAAGATCTATACATACATTTGGTTTTTTACGGTGTTTATCAAAGTGAAAAATAAAAGTTGCACTTAGTATCAAAAGAGTGGAGAATACAGAGTAATGGATGAAGGTAGTGGTGTAGCAAGCTACATGGATCCTACTAGTAGGTCAACCAGCTCATACAACACAACTTATCCGACACACATGACTATCTCTTACAAGGGCTCCAAGGCAGACCTAACCAATCTTAAACACAGGCTCCTGCTGAAATGTGCTGGTTTGCCAACTAAATGATCTATTAGCAACACCTCAGTAGCTTGATGCAAGATACAAAAGTAATATTGTGTTACATGAATTGGGAGCATTATACTGAAATAAGTTAAATTCCTTACAACTTCAATAATTTAATACCACATGGCAACTCCCTCAGGCGGTGCTTGAAACGTGGGTTAATGTTTTTACTTTTATTTGTGATTCATTTGCTACAAATGTATCATATTAATAAATAAAGACATTCCCCAGCAAATAATAATTTATCTAAATAGCCAAAACCAAGTTACCTTGTGTTTTAGGGTAATTAATTAAAAAATGATGGCTCAAACGTAAAGGCTTGCAGTTATATATATATGTATATTAGGGTGTCCCAAAAAAATGAAATTAATTATTTTTTTTCGCATACCCTCTTATTTTTTTCCTTTTATGTCAAAACAATTGT
>CABFWO010002711.1:0-59387 GCA_902155825.1 Timema genevievae
CCACGCGTGTCTGACCACGACGTCACCGCCGTCGGGACATCAACTACATCAACCAGTTACCCTCCAAGCCGAAGGGATGGATAACAAGGTAATTAGGAGTTCCCCAAATTTTTGTCTCAGACGCTGATACTCTCACTTGTTACGACGATGGATAAAAGCATCTGATTCTAAGAGACTTAGGGGAGGGGAAATAAATATGAAAAATGCAATATATAAATAGAAAGTAGTTTTCCTTAAGAGGGCCGCCTCGATAGGCGAGAAATTCTAGCGCAGACGCACTAACGCAATATTTTAAATTCTAGGATGTGTTAACACGAAATATGTTTACCATCAATATAAAGTCTAAAGATTACTATAGAGCTCTTTTACCATGACAAACCTATAGTGTAAGCTATTAATAGGAAAAAAATGTTTGAAAATGTAACTCATTTTCATAGACATTTTAAGCTTGTTCGTGGAGTTATTAAACTAGGCTTTATGAAAAAGGAACTAGATTTAGCCTTCCTATAATTAATACAGAAATCTTTTATAGGCTCATAACAAGAATCTTAAGATATTTGAGAAATAGCAAAAATCTTTCATCTTTACCTTGAGATAAGAAGTCTCGTTTTATTTCCCCTTTTTCTTATTGACATGACAAAAGGTGGTTGTAGGTGAACGGCAGGAAGTATAAGCTTATCCAGAATAGAAAATTAGTTCCAGAAAACGACACAGACCATTGTATTTAAAGCCGCGTGGCTTCCTCGCTAACCTAAGTCCAAATTCCAAATTCGAAGTATTTATAAATTAAAACCTTTAATAATGAAGCTTATTTGATAGCATTTAATTCAAATTAGCTATATAATATTAAAACAGTTATATACAAAAACAAAACAGTAATTTCAATACATGTTGTTTACGGTCCGTGTAACATGTTTTATTGGAGAGAGCACGGATAAAAGTCCATATAAAAAAATCGATATTTTTTAATTTATTTTAAAAGGTCTTGGGTTTCTGTCCATGAAATTTCAAAGTGGCTTGGGTCTTAATATAAATATTAGCTGCATTTAAACTATTATAATCAATTATTTACGAAAGTAAAGTAAACATATTGAAGTACGCCTAGTAAGGAAATAAAAAGGTGATTACATTTCCTTTAATTTTTTTTTATTTACGCTCGCTATGATTAGTTTTAAGGTCGTTTGGTTTAAAAGCTTCAACTTTATTGTAATGTTATATTTCGCTAATCACAGCTTGTGTGTCGAGGCAGCTTTTACACAGCAATTATATATATAAACACATTTTGCTAAACGTATTTCTAGCGATCAAATTACGAATCAAACAGGTACATTAGTCGGTGTAGTATCCGCAAATGTATCTAAAGCTTTAGATCTTAACTACTAGCGAAGGCCGTGTAAACGAAGCTTCGAAGTTTATAGTTATTGAAGTGTGGCTTCCTGTTTCCCTTGCAGAGCTAAACTCAGTCTACAAAGTTCACAAGTTCAGATAGACACTGTGCAACACTGTTCGGAAGAAATTTAAAACAGTTTTCGGGTTACTAAACTGTTTATCAACTCCTGTTTGTGAGGAAGTCCTTGTGACGGTTAGTTGTTCCAAGCTCAACTTCAAAAACTAATACCTGACGAAACCATAAACAAATTAACAACGAAACGCGCTTTGAAACTACAGAACCAAAATATTCACGTGAATGCGTACGAGATCCCACCCTTTCTTGAGCTTGTGAGCTCATCCACGATTACAAGATTTACACTATTTTATATCAAGAAAATATGTGCCGATCTATTAATTACTGATTAGTCTTTTATGTATTTAATATAGTTATATTAAATGCTTAATTTGGGTTGGGCGTAAAGCCCGAACGGTGAGTAAGTCACGGTGCTAAATAAATGGATTGAATACATTCTCTTGAATGGGTTTTGAAGTTTACATTCACTCCAGATTTATATTCGTGCATTGCAAGTGTTCTCTTATAACAATAATACAGCCTGACACCTCATGGATGGTTGAGCTGCCTCAAATTCAAGCTCTTTACATCTAATTTGTCGTTAATGTGGAGGACGAGGTTTAAATCCCAGCCGGGTGTAACAGGCATTGTTTTTTACTGAATTGTTTTTTATCCTCCCTCCACGCAAATGTGGGTAAATTCACGTGGTCCAAATGTCAATATCCTTTGATTGATTCGTTAGTGATGATAACGGCGGTCTGGGTTCGAATTCCAGTCTGTTGCACTGAGGGTAATTTTTTCTTTTAAATAGTTTCCTACTTTAACCCCATAGAAATTAGGATACATTTCAATTTATTCTTTTTTCCTCATACTTACCTCATTAGCAATTAATATACAGATACATGTGTATAACCCTATTGGGTACTAAGAAGGTGTGAATAAATAATAATACGCAATTTGCAGTGCTTGCTTGGTTGCATAAAAATTATGTTTGTTTTCTCAAACCATGGAATATTTATGAAATATTTTGGAGGACCCTAGGACACATGGCTACATTAATTTTGTATTATGTACCATTTGTGGTTTATGAATGAGTTAGACTCCATAAATTTACGGTAAAAATCGATATAGGCCATAACAAGCTTGACCCAATATCTTCATGTTGCCATTGATTAATTATCAGTGATCAATCAACCCCCTTTTCTGAATTAATCAGTATTTTACCACCCCATTTTCCTAAAATAGTGATGTAATATAGGGATGGTTCCAAATACATAGTGAGGCTGAAATATTTAGAAAATTAGCTACTTGAAAAGTAACACTTTAATGGAAAATTGAATATTCACTGGTTAAATAAAAGGAAACTATATGCAACACTTTTTTAATTTTCAAAGATAATGTCACTGAGCTGATCTCCACTGGACGTCAGTCAAACCTCAACACTTTGTACATCCATTTTCTCAGCATAGATAATCTAATTATTTCCGTACCACTCTGTATAGTACTCAGTTCTTAAGTAAATTATATTTCCATTGGCAACAGTAAATATTGTCATAGTGACTCAGAAAAGAGCCGTCGGGGGAATACCGCAAGTTTTCCCAACAGCCACAGCGCTACTTCGTGACACCTTCTAGACATCTTTACTGCATAAGCAAGTTTGTATGTTAGATGAAGTACGGGAACAGGCGCACGTGTGTAAAGTAATCTAGCGAGAATACGTGTGCAGGATCCAGTATCAAAGCCCTTTGTTTTACCTCCGAGTATGTTTGAACTAATATCCGCTGGCATGCACAGAACGCTGTCTCAATTTCCGGGGAAGAAATCCGCCTGTTCTAGAGGTAAGACGCTTGCAACAAAATGAGCCAAAACACAAGTTATCCTCGAATATTCTCTGCGTGCCAACCTTCTCTTTTATTAAATTCCATAGGTTCTACCGCAAGGATCGGCTTTGATAATGCGGTGAACCCGCTTCGGTGGTCGAATGACCTAAGGCGTCACTCTTGCAATATACTTGGCTGTCTATTACGGGGAGAATGGAGTTCATATCCCATCCAGGTTTAATGATGGTATTTTCCCCTAAATGGTTTTTCCCTCTCCATCCTCGCTAATGTGGTTACATTTTTTTCTAAATTCAACCTTCCAAATCCTTAACATATAAGCGTTATTAGTCAATATACGTGTAAGCCGAACGGGTAGTGAGACGCAATAATAACGCGGGTAATTATAAGGAAGGTAATTTATAGGAAGTGCACCCACATTAGTATAGAGGTGGCATGGAAAAGCACAGTAATGAATCACATTTATAAAACCAAGCCCAGTGCAGCCAGCCGGAAGTCAAACCTTGACCTCACGCTCACCATGAATCTAGTAGCCTAATTTACGACCCTGACGCCTTAAACTGGGCGACTAAGGGTGAGGGTCTAGTCACGATAACATCAGTCAAATAAAATCAGAGGTTGTGAAAAGTATTAATTTAAATATTTTAATGTGTATATATTTATGTTTAGGTCAATATACTTCCTAAATGTAGTGATTATTTTAAATATTAGATTGATTCATCTAAAAATAAGCGCATACAAATTATTCATTCAGTTTACAAAATAGATATGGTGACGTTATTATCGCACTAAATAATTAGATGAGATAGGTCAACGTTTATAAAAGTCCATCCATTTATTTTAAATCGACAATCTTAGGAAAAGCCAAGTACATTTTTTCTCGATGCTAATTTATCTAATCTAATTTGTTAACATCAAACAAACATATCTAAAGAATCTGCATGATTATAAATATATTAATAGATGGTAAAATATAACTTTTTGTTTGATTTCAGGAGTAAAACTCCAGGTCCAGATGCCACGGATACCCTCAGTTCACAGAGGTGAGTACAGCACTCTTAAAACAAAATTGTAATTAAATAAGTGTTTGGTATGTCTCAGACAGGCGCAATTTCATATTTTGAGATAACTCTGTACCCTGTTGTTTTTATAATTATATTTGTATGATTTTCAAAACAGGAGGTAGCGTTAATTGTGTCCATTGCTTTGCCAGGTTATCAGTATTTATTAAAGTTTCAGATTATACTCATAAAGATGGCATGCTCCACAGACCGAAACTATATCCATAACTCAAGCCACGTGATCGTGGTGTGCTTAATCCCCTATGAAGTCACCCCTTCAAAAAAAATTGTTTTAAGAATTTTGGGGGTAACTACAACATTCTTAACTAACAATGGCCTAAAAAACCAAAACTTTTTTCTGTCCTAAGAACGAAAATAGGTAAATCTAATAGTAATTTTTGTGCTGAATTCAAATATCTTGTTAGAATTTCTCTGTCACGTATGGTCATTTACAATACATAAAGAAAGCAGCGATATACAATTAAATATATATGAAAGGTAAAGCTTGTGGGATTAATTAATTATTATAATTACGGATATCAGTGGAAGAGCATTAATACGCTTAGCCAAAGGTTCCGGGTTCCATTCTGGTGTCTACGTGTCAATTTTCAATTTATTCAAATTTATTCACAGCAGATACTATCTTACCTAAAAGGTAGAAGTGTTGGATTTTCTGCTGTATTTTGCCTCACGAACATCCCTATTACGGGTCCAGCGATAGTCAGCAAGCATACTTGGGCTCCACTTGCCCTGCTTTTCCATGCCAGAAATATATTGGTGGAATCGTTTACCATGACTGCTCCAAGATTTGCTAGGAAGAAATCCAGCTGTGAATCCAAGAAATGTATTCTCAAAGACATGTTACATCCCGAGGTCTTATAAGATTTTAAGGGATTATCCACTATTTCTTTGTAGTTGTTTACTTTATGTTTTCATAAAAAGTTCACGTAAATACCTTTGAAAGACTCCCATGCAAAATTTTCAGCTTCATTCAACTGACCATCGAGGTTCTCACCTTTAATCAGTTTCTTATTTGAGGTCCTACATAGATTCCCTCTTTGATATTTGCATCATTGATCCTTGGGAATTTTTTCCCTTAAGTATGTAAATTCAGTCCCACTTTTATCCTTAACAAAGTTCTTTATAAGACCAAGCTTCATGTGTAGTGGAGATAGATACACTTTTTCCGGACCAACAAGCGGTGTATTGACGTTCGCTTTGGCCATTGTTTATGGGTGTAATGATTTCTCCGATCCCTGCTATCCCATTCACAAAGAAAACAACAGTACTTTATGAAACCAAGTTGAAGTCCAAGTGATAGATCAATGACTTTTAAATCACCACAGATATTTAATTTGTATTATTCATACTGGAATTTTTACCAGTAATAGTTTCATGCTCGCACAGGTTTCTTTCATATCGGAAGCATTAGCTAGTGACATTTGATGGGAACTGTGAAGAAGCATAGCTTTCAAGCTAACTTTAGAAGAATCTATAAATAAAAGCCACTCCTACATTTGGTACTTGTGACCAAGTGCTTCCATTAGAGAACAAACATAATTGCAAAAAACATGTCCTTCTTCAAGGGAAAAGAAATCCTTAAAGTTACTATGCCTTTCTCTAAAAACACATACTTTTGTTTCTCTGTAGAGGAAATTCTAGCCTTTCAATCTGGACCCTAACAATTCGGCTTGACTTTTAGATAGGTTCAAATCTCGGACAAGATCATTGAAATTACCATGGAGCGAGTAAATGTGGTTCAGAAGATAAACAGAAAGCTTCAAAAGTTGGATCAAACCTGACATCATCATCATCACTAGGCTCTACAGGCTCTTCCTCTTGTTCATCACCACCTAGTGTGGAATATTATGGAGGCTTTGGCACAGGCAATTGTTCACTATGAGGTACAGGCCTCATGACAGATGGTAAATTAGGGTATGCCACAGTGTGCTTTGATTTAGAACTAATGCTTGAAATGTTTGTAAGACAAAAGTAACAATCTGTAGAATGATATTTTGGTCTCTACCAAATTATTGGAACAGCAAAATTCATGTGCTGATAATGAGAACCCTTTGACTAACCTGTAAGGTGTCTGATGCAAGTGACACAACAGAAAATTGGTGAACAATTTTGCATCCAAAGTAAACTTATAGCACTTCTTAATTATTGGAGTAAAACCACGTTTTGCAATTTTTAAATGTTACCTCACCACAAATGTAGCAAAAAGAGTCCGGATGATTGACACAGTTTCTGGGCATTGTGCCTCTTGGTATTATAAACACTATAAAATGTACACCGAGCTAAATAAACACCATAAAATGTACAGTGATCTAAATAGATAACAGTTTATGATAGAGAAACACACAGCATTAGATCTTTACAGAACAAACTCTGATCACCAACTTCCCAGGAGTGATGAGCTGACGTAGACAATAAGCAAGCAAAAATCTGACTCATCAAGTCCAAAGTAGGTCAATTACATGGCCTGGAAAGGCTTGGGGTTGTAAAGAGAGGTTTGAAAATTTTGACATGTCTCAACTACGATTGCTAGCCATTCCGGTTAGGAAAGAGTTTCCTTATGCACTGAATAATATTAAAATGGGAATAACTATACGTGATAGGAAAATTCTGAGACAGGTTTTGGAATCTACATTTCGATCACCCTTTATTTGCTATGGGACACAACCTTTTTTGACCAATGATCAGTGTGTGAAGGCTCAGCTTCGTAGCTTATCGAGGAATTTGAGGAAATCTCTGGAATGACAAACATGCACCATTTGGGTATTTACTTTTTCTCAATACCTCGAAGAGAGAAGTATTGTGATAGTAAAAAAAAAGTGAACTCGAAATTTTGATAAATGTCGACGTTTCGTGAACCTCTGAAAGTTAAAAAGTGTGTTTTACGATACTGTCTGTCTGTATCTCGGACTATGGCAGAAGCCATTTTATCGATAGGACTATTGGAATCTAGTGTTTTCAAAAGGTCCCCCCAAGGAGTTTTTGGATTTAGATATATAATCCCAAAATTAAGGGTAGATTTCTGAAGGGCAAAAAGAGAAAATAAAATTGATTTTATTAAAACCGGCTCTAACAATTTTGATTAAATTTTGTTATCTAGAAACGATTTAACATTAAAAACACAAGGGCAATTTTCATTTTTACGTGAAAATAACTTTGAAGGTCTTATACATAAGCAGAAATTTCCAATTTTGACCTTATCTCCGCAACTATTTCAAATACGAACTAGCTTATAATTGTAAAGTTGTAATACTGTTAAAATTAAAAATATTTTAATCTGGAATATATATTTTTATAAAAACAATCGTTTCTAATCTATAACCAACTATAATTATATATATATTTTTATGGAGTACTTAGAAGTATGAAATTTATTGTTATGATCTTTGGTGGACAGAGCTGCTCCCTTTTTTCACAAAAATTTTCGTAACAATGTATATTAATACAGGTATGATATTTGTTTGAGTGTTTCTGTAACAACGTATATTATTTCGTTTCACATATTTTACTATTTTTTCAATAAAATGTCTCTATTTAAAGATTGAAGAGAGAGAAGGTCTGTGTGGAGCACCGTACCATTTATTTACTATATAGACTGATTTTGGTAGGAAGAACAATATCTGGTAGTTACTTACGTTACTTAAGTTACTTAAACAATGTTAATATATTCAAATATGTTATCTGCATCTGTTACTTTTGATAGATATTATCAATAGGTCCACCTATAAAATAATATTTATTATTATTATTATTATTATTGTAGCACCGCGCCTTACTAACCGTTCGGGTTATACGCTTAAGTACTAATTTTGCTAATGGGTTAGGGCTTGGGAAGGTTGTATTTAGAGGAAGTGATCCCACATTTGTGTGGAGGGAGAGTGGCAAACCATTTAGGAAAAAACCACCCCCCAGTTCACCCGACCGAGATTCGAACCTCGGATCACCCCGTCCTCGGCAGTTTAGTTCAAAATGAAACTAGCGCGTTAGCTAACTACGCCACCTAGGCGGGTAAATAACACTAATAATATAGTAAAATGCTATCATTGTTGGCCGCAAAGAGATTTGTTTGAATTTTATAAACTGTTCTTAGAACCAAAATCAGGGTAGGCCTATGGAAAGTCTTCAAATGTCTTTATTATTTATTCATCATTCTTGAGATCTACCACAATTGCTATTTAATGGTATAATATAGAAGGTAAGTATTGGTAGGTAGTTCAGAGAAGGTGGGCCCACATTAGTGTGGAGAGAGGATGGGAAAACCATGGTGATAAATTAACCGTGGACGATACCCGAATGAACTTGGCCGATATTCGAACCTAACGTCGTGATCACGATCAACTTAACGTTCACGTAACGTAAAGATAGTTTGTGTGATCATAATTCACGTAACGTGACGTAATGAATCAGTAAATTAAAAGTGAATGAGTTTGGATTGTTTGGAAACAAATTATTCACTAAAATGCAACATGAGCAGTTAATGCCGAAGAGGTTTCAAATACTTTCGATTTAAGCTAAACGGAGATATAAAATAAAGTACAAGTAATAGCCACCACATTTTTATGTTTATGAAATGCAGACAAACTATGTCGAAAAATTCATAAGCATAGCTACCATAAACAAATAAACGAAGTATTAAATAGTCGTGTTTACATTGCTCTAAACGTGATTGGCTTACAGGAACAGATAGCACACGTCATGTTATGTAACTTAGCCTAACGTTACGTGAAAGTTCTACCACGAGCAACTCTCACGTTAAGAAAGCGTTACGTCATCGTTAAGTAAAGTGCATCGTACTCGCTTCGGTGGCCCCATGGTCTAACGCGCTACTCTTGCGGTAGACTAAACTGCCGATGGTGGGGAGATCAAGGTTCAAATCTTGGATGGGTGTACTGAACGTGGTTTTTCCAAAATTGTTTTCCACTCTTGTCCTACGCAAATGAGCGTACACATCATATAAATATAACCTTCCTCATCCCTAAAACCATTAACGTAATTAGTACAAAGGCGTTTAGCCAGTGTGCTAAAAAAAAGTGCATCATGATATCTTGTAATTTTTAAATCATGATGACAACCATTACGTTGTGTTTATGTTACGTGAACGTTAAGTTTATCGTGAGCCCAGCATCAATGACTCCTACGTCACTAGCAAGCCAATATATTGCGAGTCTTACACCTTATACCACGTAACCAGTTGCGTGGAATTTTACTTTTATTTGTGATCATTCTCACACAAGCACTACGGAGTCCTTGGAAAATAACCGCAAGAAAACATAAAGTGGTGTTCCACTGTTTTTTATTTATTTTAACACGTAACAACCGTGTATACACTTTAGGCTATCACTCCCACACCTTGTAGTAGGATCAGCCATTGACTCCGCAACTTCTCCCATGAAACGGAGAGCAAATATAACTATCAAATTTCGATGAAACTTTTTTAATAAGCCAGACTAAAACATTTTTTTTAAAAGATAAGTATGGTTATAAACTTTAAGACTTTTTAATATGAGAATGAAGTCAACGCGAGTTGAGATCTTCGTTATGTGGGTCGATATTTAAAAAAAAAAAGTTGAGAATAATGCCGCAAACGGCAGTGGGAAGACTTTGACCAGGCGTGAAAAATTAAAAAAGATATTTTTTTAAATTGTTTATGATTGAACATTATTATGCAACAGGCCCTTCAAAATAAATATTTAGCTTGTAGCGAACTCTACTTATTTACTTACTCTATGGTACTAAGAACTCGAAAGCTTATTGCCACACTTATAATTTAAGCTAGTTCTACCCAGTCCACCTCACTACAACCTATTTCTTTCAAGTCAGTTCTAATGTTATTCTTCCATTTCTGTCTAAGTCTTCCCAATGGTCTCTTCCCATTGAATTTGCCAGTCAGTACTCTGAACAAGGTTCTAGATTCTTCCATTCGCGCTACATGTCCTGCTCACCGTAATCTGTGAGACTTGAATATCCTAACAGTGTCTTATGATGAGTATAGACTATGCAACACTTCACTATGTAACCTCCTCCACTCCCCAGTATCACCATCCTTTTTTGACCTCGTTCTCGTACAACCTGATGTGGAATGTCGACTTGTCACTGAAAATTATACTCTCATTAAAACTGCACGAACGAGTGACAGCTTCATTTGAGAACAGAATGGAGCAGTGGTACTGGTAAGTTAGAAATTACCTCGATGAAAATCATCCAAAGCACTGGATTGGTCGAGCGACGGGCGACAACAACATGTCACTCACATGTTAGCCACCAAGTAGTTCCGACATAACACCCTGTGACCTTTTTTTTAATGGAAATATGTCACTGGCAAGGTCTTCATCCCTCCCCTTCCCGTTTATTTAGCTGGTCTGAAACCACGTATCACAACAGCTTTTACTGGAGTTGATGAAGATATGTTAACGCGTGGCTGGCAAGGATTTCCTTACAAAACAGTGCATTGTGAGTGTCAATATCTTAAATAGTTTTGGTTCTATAAAATGTTGGAACTGTTTATTTAGATTTTATTAACTCTGTATTATTTTTATACCTTACATCATTGTGTTAAACGTCAAGTATATCTACTTTGGTCTTCCGGAACCAGGAAGATTATGGCTCAAATCCCAGTCGGGTATAGTGAGCGTGATTTTTACTACATGGTTTTCCACTCTTCCTCCATGCAAATGTGGGTAAATTTACTCTAAGCTCTACCTCCATATTAATTATATCATGAAATAATATAACATACGTATAGGTTGGTATTGCTCACTAGAGGGCTGACGCCATGGAGGTTTTTTTTATAAAGGCCGGATGATAATAAGGTGCGGCGGAAAAAGTAGAAAAAAGATTTTATGATCTAAAGGAAAGGAATAAAAAAGGGTGAATTCAAAGAACTGACCCTGTATGATTCTTTAGGGCAATGTTAATAAAGTATAATAAAAAAAATTACACCTAATTTATCCCATGAAAGATTAAACTCCGTGCTCCTGAAAAAGAGCTTAACACGCGACCTCCACCAAACCACGCCAGCGACGGCCCTTGTTGAGAGTAGAACATGTCTGCGTCCTCACGGAATAAATTATGAAGTAGGTTTTCCTTTGAGAAGTGGATGCTTCAGTGTTTATCACAGTGTGGAGTCCACCCGATTTAAACAAGCAAAGGTCTTCCATTAGCCCTGATGACGAGTGTTGACACAACAGAAACGTCGCCGGTTCCTCATGCCATTCTAGTCTATGTGAACCAGAAAACTATTAGAAGCAGAGGTTGGTAGTATGTGTGTCCGTTTACGTGTCCGAGTGGACAAGGAGAGAGCAAATCATGGGCCCATCCACGTGAGAGACTGGTTCGGCGAGTTTGACACGTGAACCAGACTTGGACATATTTCACCACACACGTTTTCCCACAGGCGCGAGCGGACTTCCAGCTTTGCTCAAACATATCAATATCTACAATGAGTTTGTCGAAGCGAGTTGCAGCAGCAGTGATCATTTTAGACAAATGTGGCATGTTCGCAAGAACAAAATATAATTATTTTTTTTTCCAAACGAACTCCAAGTCAGTATTAGTGAATTTTTCCCGCATGAAATACAAGAGTGAATTCCCAGACCTCATACCACTTTCCCTCATTAGAATAATCTGTGCTGCGAGCCTTCCACAGAGCCGGCAATTGACGATACCCCTCATAAAACTTTGTCAAAAACTCAGGGCTCATGAACGATTTAAATAGGAAAGCTGCCATAGTTCCTCTGACTGACAAAATTACTCTGTCTGAAATGTTAATACAAAAGCCTGGCTTGTACCCCCAACTCAATTACGAGGCGATAGCGAGCCGATAATGAGCTAGCGGCAAGCCGAGCCCCACCGACTGCCCAGGCGAGCCAAACTGGGCTCAGCTCGTCTGACGCCAAACCCAGCTCGTGACACCCCATCCACGCATGAGTTTGGGTAGTTGGAAACTGCAGAGCTGGACTCGCGAGCCAGACTCTTTAGTGGATGAGCCACCGCTACTCTTTAAAAGAGGTAGAGAGGAAGCTTTCATATCTAAGAGATGAAGCGTTCAAATCTAAGAAAGGAAGCTTTCAAATCTCTAAGAGGAAGCTTTTATATCTCAGAGTGGAAGCTTTCAGATCTAAGAGTGGAAGATTTCATATTTAAAGTGGAAGCTTTCATATCTAAGAGAGAAAGCTTTCAGATCTAAGAAAGGAAGGTTTCCTATCTAATAAAGAAAGGTTTCGTATCTAATAAAGGAAGCTTTCATATCTAAGAGAGGAAACTTTCAGATTTAATAGAGGAAACTTTCAAATCTATAAGAGGAAGCTTTCATATCTAAGAGTGGAAGATTTAATATCTAAAACGGAAGTTTTCATATCTAAGAGTGGAATATTTAATATATATAGCGGAAACTTTCATTTCTAGGAGCGGAAGCCTCCAGATCAAAGAGAGGAAACTTACAGGTATAGAAGACGAAGCTTTCAAATCTAAGAGAGGAAGCTTTCAGATCTAAGAGTGGAAGCTCTAGGATCTAAGAGAGGGCGCTTTTAAATCCATACGCAAACATTATTTACGCTAATGGAGTAGAAATGAGTAAGGTATAGAAAATAAACACACATTTGCGTGAAAAAAAATTGTAATCCCTTTAGAGAAAACCAGTACTCAGTACATCAAGCCAGGATCCGAACTCCGATATACCCATCATCTGCGACTCAGAAACGTAAGGGCCACCTTAAAAATTTAAAATACTGAGTGAGCTGTATTTTGAAAAATGTAATATTGTCATCATCTTAAGTAAACAAAATAGTTAAAATCCTAATTATTATAAAATTAGAATAAAATGTGTGTGAAATTTTAAGGGTTATCCTCTATTTTTAGTGAGAAGTACGAAACCTCTTATTTACAGCAGGAGTGTGAGCATTACTGTTGATTCACACTTTGCCGAAAAACAAGCGCAGAACAGAAACGTGGTCACGTGACGCGCTCTAAGCCAATCACAAGATTTCCGCTTAATCGGCACGAGTTGTTCTGCTGAGGTTCAACTATTCTCTACTTTGCTCTGATCAAGATGTTAGGCATAGGAGAACCAATCATATCTCAGAACCAACTATCTCAAATTAGTGCGCATGCGCATTTGTCAGCGCGTGCGTTCTATAGTCAGAAGCTAGCAGCTTCATTGGCCTTTGTGAGGAGATTTGAAATAACCCGTTAATGTAAAACGTGTGTATCGATGTATCGGATTGTGCCCCGACACAGCGTTATAATTTGAAAACATCCATCGGGAGAATGATCTAAAATATATGTTTATCCACTAGAAAATAAAATATGTTGATAATAAGATGTATTAAAGCGTTGTAGTGCACCATGGGTCAACTTAAATTATGTGAATTACTGTGCAGATTCTGCTTTCTATTTTTCGGCGAACGTGTGAATCAAGCTTTAAGCTTAAACCATGTGTTGAGGTCACTTTAATAATTAACTAATTCCCATTCATAAGTTATACTGTCTCGGGTGTTTGTTCTTTTTAATATGAGAATACAACGTTCACACACTTGTATGCTGCCAAACATTGCATATGTTCAGTGTGTAACTTTTAGAAATTGAGGTCTGTGAGTGTAGAACCTGCGTTATGCCATGTGTTCACTGGTATGGGATTATTTATGTAGCCAAGTTCTGGGGGAGAGCGGAATTACTACTAAACGAGCTACAAAAGGCAAAAACAAGAAACGTAATAGTTGCAGTATTCATTAAAGTAGTTTCATTAGTAAGTCTGTAACTACCTCGGCGTGTTGAACTGGTCCAAAGTCCCAAGTCTTAAGTCGTCGTTAACCATATTTGATACTAAAGCTTGCAAAGGGAAAATAGTATATTGCTAGGAGTATAGTTACGAAATTAAATTCGTCTGGCAAAAATTAGTGAAAACACCGTTTAAAAAAAGGGAAAAATGTATGAACATGAAAAGAAAAACAAATGTTTAGAGATGTTAAAAATGAGATACTTATGTTTAGAGGATGCTATTTATTTTTATTTCATTTATGAAAATTCAATATGTATTAAGATATAAATACTAAAACTTAAGTACATACTAATAAGATAAAAATATATTTGCAATCGTTGTAGCTCAAAAAGGTCTAAGGTCTTAGTAAAAAGTAAATTAAATTGAAACAATTATTTTAATTAATTTTGCTTATTTAAATATAAATGTTTTTATAAGCTATATGTCAACACTATTTTAGATACAATTTACTGGGGAGAAATTAATATATAATGGAAAAATTTATGCGTTGATGAAATTGCAATAAACAAGTATGAGTTACAAGGCTACTGTCAAAACACCAATTCTCCAAGAAATAATATCATTTAAAAAAAATTCTACCGTGCAGACATGACAAAAACAGATAAAATTGTTTTATGAGGTATTGTCCTGAATGTTTCCTTTTTTAAAAGGACAAACCTACAAACACAAGATAATAAAGCATCAAAATCTCATTTTAAAAGCATGTTAAGAGCAATGTAGCATGGAACTTCCAATGATAATCTTTGGCTCTAGAAATGAAATGCGTTTGTTATAAGTTTGTATGATACTCCCTGTGAGGTTTTTTTCTATTATAAAATATTTTTAATGCTTCAGTAAAAAAAAATTTTTATAGGATGGGTTTATGACCTGTTTTTTTTATACCCATAAAGCCTTCACTAATTGATACTTTTAAAATAGGGTAAGAAAACGTATTTTGTGATTTGGTATATCAAAAGTAATAAAAATGCACTCAACAGAACTTGATCTGTTAGAACATGGGATCAAATTGGTAAATAGCTCTGTATCTCACCACGTTAGGTCTAAATTTAAACCTCACTTAGATTCAAAACAAAGACTTTCAAATGAGGTCTGAAGCACAATTTCAAGACGATCTTGACCACAGCCGATGAACTGAGGGCTACTGTTGGTTTGAATTAAGTATGGAGGGATAAGGCAAATAATAAGATGTGGCTGTACAAGCAATCTCCTTGTGAGAGGATTGGAAATTGCCTTGCAAAAAAAAAAGTGTTAGTGTGGCCGGTCAAAAAGGAACATGTTAGAGTCAGTAACACTATCCCCGATAAGTCTCCAGATTTAAAACTCTTTTAATATATTATGGTTTTATTTTTAAATAGACTTTAGAAAATATATTACTAAAGCCGAATTCAGACTACTCTGAGGTTTCGTGTTAACACACGATGTGTTATGACGGTTCAGTGAAAAAACCATTCCAATAAATTATATTGAAGGGCTCACACTGCCGTGATATGTTATTTTGTGACATGTTATATGTCATCTGACAACGGAATGCGTGTGTTAACAGGCCATGACAATCATCAGCCCAAGATCTGGACGTATAGATTTTCGTCAGACGTGTTAAAGCATAAAAACGTGACACTTGAATTTTTTTTTCTGTGTGAAATATATTGAAGGGTAGAAGACTCCTTTATTTATTGACGTCCTAGTGAACATTTTGAAACGCTCTTCATTGTTCAAAAGTTTAGGCCATACAGTATTAAATTCACCAAATTCATCCCTCCCAGAATTTATGGGATGTATCCACTTCATGTAGGCCTTCATCCATTTTAGTAATGTCCACTGAAAAATTTGATTAAACGCATTGTACACAAAATGTTGAGCTCTGATCAGAACCAAGAAATCAACTAACAGCAATTCATATTCAAACGACCAAGGACGTGGAAATGTGGGGATCCGGGGGGCTCAGACCCCCTGGGATTAACTGGACCCCATGGAATTTGTTGGATGCCCAATTAAAGGGGGATCAACAAATATATGTAACAACCTAATGTTTTAAGTTTTTTACTTTCACTAAATATTTAATTGTATATGCTATCAACCAAATATTAGTTAATGAATATTTTAATATTCACCTTCAAGATACACCTTGTAAAACTTCCGATTGTAAAATTAGCTCTGTCAACATGATAAATACTGCATTTCTTTTCTCATACATTCATACGGTATCGAAAACAAAGGACGTTTCTTTGAATGAGCCGAGTAAGTGGGGTCTGAGAAAATGAGGCAAACATTTTCGCTATCACCTGTAAGATCCTACTTGAGGAATTACCCTAAGAAAAGAGTAGCTTAAATAAGAGAACAACAGTCAGAAGTGAAGTTTGTAGCTTATGTAGGTAGGTTTACTATAATTCCTCCACCCGTTATCTCAACATACTTACTTACGGAAAACATTATTTGCCAACTATGAAAAGTTTGAAAGAAAGGGCAGAGTTGGGTCGGGGGATTTGAGGGGTCAGGACCCCCCTAGAATTTATTAGTGGACCCCTTAGAAAAATGATCTTTCAAAGCCGTTGCAAATGACACCATGCACCAGATACATCAGAATAGTGTAATCATTTGAAGCCGATATGTTGTGTTGTGATATGTTGACACGCGTTTACACGAAACTTCAGCGTAGTCTGTATTCGGATTGAGAGTTACATATTTGTTTTTATTGGTGTACTTACAATAACGTGCACTTTGTAAACACACAGATAAAATAGGCACTATACTTTAAGACTAACGGGACTGGGGATAGTTTAAACATCCACTTGAAGTTAAACCTAGAGTTTTCTAGATTTCTGTTCAACCACTCAGCCATTTATCCACGCAATTGAAACGGGTAAACGTTCAGAGTGAAAATGTAAGAAACAAGAGAGATATTTGTATAAAGTGAGATCTATCAATTTCGCTTGATATTCCATTTCACGTAGTTACTCATAAATAAACTATTTAAACTTAAAAGGGTAGGTGATTTGACTTTAATCATATATAATTATACATCTTAGCTTGAGGAAAGTATCATGGAAGTGTGTACTTCAGAAAATTTAAGTTTAATTGAAAAAAAAAATCATAAACATAAATAACATACAAATGCCATTTTAATTTACTCTAAAAGGCTCTTCCTATGGCGATCCGAAAATATATCATATCTAATTTTATATTTTCGCATACAATGCCACTTGTATCTAATTTAATACAGCCCAAACAAGTAGACACTTGGACAAAGACGCCAGTCTAATCTTGTCTGGATTTCCGGTGACGAGGGAGGTCGTGATAATTAAAATTCCGGCTGAGTGTTCTGAGGTTGTTGTTTTTTCTAATTTGTTTACCGTACTTTATAAGAGAAAATTCGAGTACACTTCCTCTAAATTGTACCCTACTTATACAATTCGATTAGTCTAATATGCAGATATTCCGGACGAATAATAAAACCAGGTTCACGTAAAATAATATTTATATATATGCATCATCATCGTCAACATCATGAACAGCTTACAGCCACTGGCTGAGTCTGTTTGGAACATAAGTCTATCCACCACCTCCTTTCCTCCCACCACCTCTCTTCCTTCACCTTAGCCCAGTCCTCTCCTCTTTCCTCCACACTGGTTGGGTCTGTTTGGAACATAAGCCTCCCCACCACCTACTTTCCTCCCACCACCTCTCTCTCCTCCACCTTGGCCTAATCCTCTCCTCTTTCCTCCACACTCCTTCTTACGCATACGCTAGTCAATATAAATTTTGATAGTTGATGTCGATACGGTAGCTACAGACAAAATATGTTTATATAAATATTGTTCGTGTATTAACGAGTACTAGCACTAGAGCGTGTGAGTGAAACAAGTCCAAGAAGGCCCAAGAAACGAAACCCAACTTTCTGAACGCGTTGCAGCCCAGAGTCAATGAATAATAATAATAACATGTAGCTCGCTGGTGCTAAGTTGTGGTTCCTCGGAGCGTTTGAACATGTTCTGGTCCGAGGGATATTTCCCAGAGGATGCCGAGGAAGTAGCCTCCATGATAAATACTTCCCAGGTGGAGGTGGAGGAGATATACAGCTAAGTGCTTGCTACATTACGGAATAAGACAAGGAGCTTCTCTTTTGTCTCACTTAGAGAGTCACAACATGCGCTTTCTATGAGAAACACCTTAAGGTGTGAGTGTAGGGAAAAACGATAAAAGGGCAGTTTTTTTATAATAAAACACTTTTATGGCCCAAATAGAATAAAATGTTTCTCCGGTAGAAACAAAAAGATTAATTTTCTTCCCAAGGTTACATTAACAGTTCTTAAATATCCAACAAGAGTGTCCTGGATTAATGACATATTTTCACTTCATTTAAAAAAATTTCATCGAATGCTTATATGCTCAGGACAGATATTCAACAACTGTTGATATAACCATGTGAAGAAAATTAAGCTTTTTGTTTCTTCTGGAGAGTTATTTAAATTATGTTGGCAAACAAAAAAGTTTTGCTATAAAAACTGCAAACACACCGCCCTTAACTCGCGTATCCTACGCTCTCAATTAAAATAACAGTACAAGGGTGCTTGGTTGGGGCTGTTTCATCACAAGCCGGCCATTTACAATAATTATTGGAAAATGTTTGTTATTTAAAATAAAATATAGAAAATTGATTATACACAAGTGATTTTAATAATTAAGTGAAAAACTATAAAATAAAAAAGTTTCAATTTAAAGAAGACTAGAAGAATCGAATTTTCTAAGAAAAGGTTTAGCATATTTATTTAAATACTAGTTTGATATTTTTCGAGATAATGAGATAAATGGTATAAACATAATAGTAACATTAATAATAATTTCCATTTACAGTTTTTAAAATCAATATAAAATAACTTTATAAGCATTTTTAATAATAATAATAATAATAATAATAATAATACTTAGCACCGCGTCTTACTATCCGTTCAGGCTATACGCTTAAGTACTAATTTCACTAATGGTATAGAAATTGGGAAGGTTGAATATAGAGCAATTGAACCCGCATTTGCGTGGATGGAGAGTGGGAAAACCATTTAGGAAAAACCACCCCAGTTCACCCGAGTGAGATAAGAACCTCAATGTCCCCGTCCTCAGCAGTTTAGCTCAACGCGAAACTAGCTCGTTAGCTAACTACGCCACCGAGGCGGGTAAATAAGCAATTAAATAAGAAAATTAAATGTGTTTGTATCCCACGTTCAACTAACCGCTCGAGATATCCATATTTAATTGCGCTATTGGGGTAGGGATGTGTAAAGTATAATTTAGAGGAAATATACCAGCACCTTTGTGGATCAATATTGGGAGACTATTTAGGAAAAACACCCTCAACTATACCGACCGGAATTCCAACCCCAACCACCCCGTCACCAGCAAACCATACTAGACGAGCTTGCCGTTAGTCCACGTTCACGCCGATGCTGGTTAAAATAGGGATAAATTGCTGAATCGCGCCATTGTGAACGTTATCTTTATGCTACTAGACCCTTTTGGATATATCCTTCTGAAATACAGTTTTACTGTGTGTTCGTGGAGATTATAAAATGTAGCAACGATGTAAGTTAAGGTCATAACTATTTACAGTTACTTCGTGAAACCCAAAAATCACATGGCGAGGAGAAACACACGTTTAGATTATTCAGATATAAATAACCGAGACATTGGATGTCTGAATTTATTATTCAAACAATCCGGATTTTAGATACCCATATATATATATATATATATATAAATCTAGTTACGATTGCCTATTTTAATCCACGACATTAAAGATGTGAACTGCCCCTGCAGGAGTTCCAGCACGGCACATTATTACCAACCACGCCGAGCAAAACAGACCATTACTTTTTCTTGATTAAAAAACTCTCTTATTTTCGTTTTTCACATTAAAAGACGGCACTTATTAAATACGAATAATTTAAAATCAGATGATAAAAGATATAATAGCCAAGTGCTTAAGTGTCTTCAAATAATAGGATGTTCTTTGAAACCATAAATATATTTTTTAGACAGCAACGTTATAAATTTTATTTGTAAATTTAATTAGATATTATACTTTTGTATGTATGTAAAAACAATCTCTAGAGTGATGTTTCCCTCACGATTTCAATTATATTGTTTGTTTTCATCGAAACGATGGACGTTTAGGTAAATACTATGAGATAGCTCCATTTCAGTCTTGAATGTCAAGAGAAGATTTTTGGAAAATCTCGACAGACAAATTTTTATTATTTACTTTATTTCTCTTTTACCAAGTTATACTTTGCCAAACAAATTCAGCATGACAAAAGTCAACAACCATGAGTGATTGATTCATACCGTAATACTACTACTGTGTACTTAAGAGAATTATGATCATTTCTGCCAAGCTCACATCATGATGTGCCTTCAACTATTAATACTTTGGTCAAGTTATCTCAAATAAATATCGGCGAACTTTTTTTAGTTTTTCATTTAAAAGAAAATATTGTAATCGTGAATCATTCTCATTCTTGGAATGATGATGGTTCTGACGTTTTATGTTCACCTTAAATCCAAAAAATTATTATTACAATCATGTCTGTTCATATGTTTGTCCCTTTTTAAGTAAATAGAGCTACAGTAGAAACGGTTTAATGGATTTAATCAAACTTGAGATTAATATGATATCCGATCATTCTCATAATTCATAGCTCAAGGCTAAATAGTGATTTCAATTATATCTATAAAATTTAGGGTAGTTTACTGATGATTAATTTATGAAATCCAAGAGGTTTAGAAAAAGCCTTTAACTATTTTGTTCAAATTAGATATCTTGGGAGTGCTTCACATTAAATTAATAGCATTGTATACTTAATTTTACTAGGAAGAATGATCTTTTGGTAATTTACTAATTAGTGATTTCCTAACATTATATATATATATATATATATATAAGAAAGTACGTAAAATTTTGTCATTCCCTTTATTTAAAATCATTGTTCTCTACTTTGCATCAATACGAAACGTCGATATGCATTCAATGATCCTTCATTTTTTACATATGCTGAAATAGCATGTACTAGTTTTGTACTTTTTTTTAAGTCCACATAAAGAAGAATAAAAATTTCTTAAATTCAAAATATCGTAGAAATATTATCACGCATAAATCTTCTGTTAATGTATTTTCATAACTTTTTTTTAGCATAGAGTCTTACTACCCGTTCTGTGTACTAGTTAGGCTAATGGTTCGTAAAGGATAACTTTTAAGGGTAGTACGTCATAAAAATATATTACTTTGTTCGAGTGCTTATAGGGGACAGCTACACGTCTAAGAAACCTTAGTTCGACCCAGCTGACGTACGGTATAAAATAATTTTATATACTAGTACATGAATGTAATGAGTACTTCATAATACCTGACGTGCTGGGTATTCAAAATGTGACCCGTTGTGAGCCTAACAACGATGAAGCCAACCTAGTCACTGATTGTCGGGGTATCTAATCTAAGGCCATACAATGAGGAGGGTATATTTTAAGGAAATCCTCCAGCGTACGTCTGGAGAGAGATATTAGGAGACCGACCAATGGAATAAAGTATCACCGTTGCTCATCGGAATGTGCTGTGGCCTTCCCGGTCAAAGTTAGAAGTGCTATATAATACACAAACTAACCTTGTAAACCAGTGTGTTACAAGAACCACGCTTGAAAGCGCTCATGTTTGAAAGCCAATTATTTAAAACACTCACAAGGTTGTGTTCGTCGCAAGAACTATAGCTGTCAACTTGTGATTGGGGTGAATTTATTGTTGCCAAGTTAAAACATATTGATTGCTTGAAGTTCTAGTCTATAGCGTGCACCTCTAATATAATTATTATTGACTTTATAATATATAACTCACATCGGTGGTCACACGGTCTAACGCATCACTCTCGTGTTATACTGGATTGCAAGTGATTGAGACATCGGGGTCCGAATCACAGCAGGTTGTCCTTAAGGTAGTTTCCCTAAACATTTTTCCACCATCCCTCCAAGAAAATGATGGTGCATTTCTTTTAAAATGCTATATTTATCCTCTGTATTCCATTGGCGCTTATTAATATATACATTTATTATTCATCCCAATAAAAGCCTTGATAAGTTAATTATCTTATGAGCTTTCTTAAAACGTTTTGCATTATTTAATAACATAACTCGAGATATTTTTCTTGTTTTAATCAAGAATCCTACGCCAGTGCATTCAATACTCCATTAAACCAGATATATATCCCTAAATAAAGAATTTATTAAGTCATATAATAGGATAAATAATGTATGTACATCCTGTAGTTCATACCTGAAGAATCAATCAAAGTATTATTTGTTTCCCTGGGAGATGGAAACACATTAGTCAAGTGGCGTTTAGCTTCCCCATGGCAATGTATGACGTCACCTTCTTGTTGGATAAGTTATACCACTATAGTAATTATCCTATTAGTAGACCACTGAACGTATCAATAGCGTTATTGTAGTTTCAAATTTGTACGAGTGGTATTATAACCTGGAAAATATATAATTTCCTCAAAGCTAACTTTAGCATTACTTGTGTATCATAGATCATGTGAATAACAAACTAATTCGCGATAGTTAGCTTGGTTTAACTGGTTCTAATTCATCAAAATGTAAATACATTATGGATTTGTCATATCATTTTTACAGGTAATTTTTTTTTTGCACTCTGTCTTAATACCCGTTTGGGTTATACGCTTATGTACTAATTACGCTAATGGTTTAAGGGATTAGTGAGGTTATATTCAAAGGAAGTGTACCTGTATTTGCGTGGAGGGAGAGTGGAAAACCCATTTATGAAAAACCACCCTCAGTACGCCCGAACGAGATTCGAACCTTGATCACCCCGTCATCGACAGTCTAGTCTACCGCGTGAGTAGCGCGTTAGACCACGCGGCCACAGAAGCGGGTAATATGTGTTGTTCTTTATGTGGCTTGGTTGGCAGGCTAGCTAAATAACTCGAATACGTGAGTTTTGATCCTTAAAAGAGGCTGGCCTCATGGTCTAGTGGTTAGCATTTCTGGCTATTAATCGAGAGGTCCCGGGTTAGATTACCGGTCGTAAAATATGTATTTTTCCCGCAGGGGAATTGTTCCTGTTGTCGTCATGGTCTGTTTAAAGGCTTAAGTTAGTTTGAAGACTTTTATTGTCACCACATCAGCATCAGAATCATCACATCATCTCACTGGGACGAAGTAAGCGCCCCTACATGGTGGCCCAACCTCAGTAGACGGTTATACATCAGCCACTGACAGAAGAAGGCCAGGAATGGATAGCCGACAAACCCTGGAGGCATACGCTAGTAAAAGAATCGATAAAACCTTTTAATCCCGTTGTTCCCCGAACATGGGGGTTAGAGTGGTCAAACACAAGTCTAGTATTGTTTCCCAAACTTTCATCGGCAACGCATCCCTTTACGGGCTCTACCCTAACCCATGCACCCCTTCCAGGGCCATTCCGAATTTTATCAAAGGTTTAGTGTCAAGTTAAACGAAGACGTGAGAGAGCGAAAGAAAAAAAAAGTCAGCCCAAATTCGGGTTATACCGACCGAGTGACTGCCGTTTGTTGGTAAAGATAGTTCTAGTTTTTATGGATAGAGAGTGTACAGCTCAACGAACCTTCTGGCCATTAATCTCGATTTTCTAAATTGGAGCCGCTACTTTTTTTTTTACTCAAGTAGGTCCTCATTTGTCCTCACGAGGTTTAGTTGGCCCCAATTCAGACCCAATGCTTCATAGTTGTAATCTGGTAGCGGTGGTATTCGAAACCAGAACCTCTATATTAGTAGTCAGGAACTCTGACCCCTGGAGCACAGGGGCGGTCATACTATATACCATACATAGTGAAACTATTGTGACACTGAAATATATATTTCTAGATTTTAACATAAATTTATTATGTACCAACCTTTCCTTTGATTATCTCTTAGTATACTTTTTCTAGCCCTTTTTTGCCTTTTAAAAACATAGTTCGCGTGAGGTTGGTGTTCTGATCTTACATCAAATGGATCATTGAAGCTGGTGTTTGAGGCTCATACCGAACGGATAGTTGACTCTGGCGTTTGTCGGAAAATGTGTGACCAAGCTTAGTGTAATCGTGGTAACATGAAAGGATTCGACTATAAAACTATTAACACATTCTTACAGCTACCATCTACAACATTTAGCTATTTCATTATTATATCGATATTATTTAGGGGTGGGCGAAGCTTCGAAAAATTTGAAGCTGAATAAAATCTTGGTGTACTTTGTATTCGATTCGAGCCCATGTTTGGCTTTGGCAGCTATTTGAAGCTTAATCTGCTATTCGAAGTCTAGTGATTATATTGCACTTATACTTTACATTAAATAAAAGTGAACTGAAATTACCTCAAGAAATAAAATATATTTTTATCGCTTTGAGTTTTAGAACAAGATTTCTTTATTTTCTTGGTGGAACTGGGAAAATGTCCTTAACTCTTTGAATTTCAAGACTGCCACAACATTAAACCTCTAACCGCTTTGATCACAAACATTGATTGGTACCAACTGAAGATGAATTTATTCCTCTTGGACGTGTAAATTAAAATAGTTATAATACAAGTTTTTTTATTTTCACTGTGTTCAATTAAACTTATGAAGTATTTCTTGAATATTGAATTTTTTTTTAATGTTTTAAAGTTCACACACGTAGTTGTTTACTACATGGATCAGTATGTTCAATACAAATTCCTGTTAATGCGTAGGCTAGCGGCAGACTTGAAAGATAGTTGAGCACATGTGCAAGGAACATATCATTCCTTAAATTATTATTTTTTAAAGACGCAAATAGTGTGACTTATAAAAGAAAATTGCAGTTAATTTAAACAAAATCTTAGATATTTTGCCAAACATAAAATAAAATCTACAATTAATTGGTTATTTTATATATATTACATGAAGAATTAATTTAGGAGTGAAATTATTTTCATCAAGGTTGTATTAGTTACAAGATTTGTTATAGGCGCATGCACTTTCAAAGTTAGAACCATATTTTTTTAAAGTAATTCACATGGCAAGATTTAAATGAATTTATAAAATCAAAAGTTTCCTTGTTGATTTGTAAAATAGGAAAACTAAAATTTTGTAACACTGGACTTCTCAAACCTATATACGAACCCACCAAATTAACCTAAACTCGTATTTTTTCCATAACGTTGTTCTCCTTCTTGAACGTCCGTTAACTCTTGTGTTTAGTTCATTCTATCTTGTGTGTGAAAGGTTTGTGAAACACCTTGCAGGGAAAATCCAATAAAATTAAGCAAATGCATTTTAGTTACTACTCAGGCTGTACGCATAAAAAGTATTTTTGATACAACGGTAAAATGAATATAACATTTATATGTTGGCAATAAGTTATAGATACTAGTGTTAAGAAAAAATAAATGTAATATTTTGTTTGATGTTAGATGATTAATATACTCGATGTAAACATAATATTTTTACTCAAAACTAAATAGAAAAATAATCGAACTTTGATTCGGCTTCGAGAATATTTCCCATATTTGACTCTACTTCACTTCGAACCAAAAAAAGTGGACTTCGCACACCCCTAATATTATTCAATCGAAATCGATGTAAATTGTGACTGCTAAAGAACACATAATTTGAAGATTGATTTTAACTGTCAGATAGCCACTTAGGTGATCAAATGGCTTAAACTAAGACGTCACTCTTGCCATATAATGGACTGCCAATGACGGGGAGATCAAGGTTCAAATCTCAGTTGGGTGTACTGAGAGTGTTTTTCCATAAATGGGAAGCTCCAGAGGGACAGCCACCAGCAAGAAGAGAGTCCGGCCAAGCCTTTGTTATAATACATCAGGTACGTCAAATTAAGACATTACATCAATAGCATTTACATTTTCTTGAAGAGTTCTGAGGGGGTGACATGGCGGTCTAGGGGTGAGGTATCGGACTTCTGAGCTGCGGGCCCGGGGTTCAATCCTCGGTCCCGGCACAGATTTATCTGATTGCCGAACCCTTCCTTCACCTCTGACAAGACGTGTACTAATCACAACTTGTGAATGTGTGGAATTCCAGGCCTCCACCGTGGTTCGGATTCCACGTTAAACTGTAGGTCCTCCATTTAATCTCACAATCACCCTACCATTACACATTAGCGTAAGTGCGTATAACCTGAACGGGTAGTAAGATGCGGTGCTAATAATAATAATAATAATAATAATAATAATAATAATAATAATAATAGGGCTGAGAGTTCTTGCATCTGGGCGCATAGTCCGCAAGGTTTAATTCTGAGGTGACCCAGAGGTAGTCAAGCTGTACGTCCCACAAGACGTTCATTGCCCAAAGGTGGAGTCACGCGAGGCTGATATTGCTGAAGACCTTTCCCCCTTTCCACCTTTCCCCCTTTCCGATGATCAAGCCGTGTAGCACTGTCATGTTGTCGACCCCAACACGGATGGATTCGGGTCCCCTATCATTTCTGCCGTATTGCTCTCTTTGGATGGTACGCAAACGCGGGTACACTTTAAATTCAACCGTACTCATCCCTAACACCTTAGCGTAATTATTAAATAAGTGCACAATCCGAACACGTAGTGAGACGCAGTGACAACAAATAACTATCATATATCCGCAATAGTGTGATGGCGAGGCTATATGATAGTTATATAATACCATTCCCGACAACGTACCAATGATAGTTTTGTTTAAAAACGCACTTACTGACAAGCGCGTGTGAGCTTGTAAGAAAACATATCTTCTTTTCTGAATTCTACAATGCCTGGTCCATAAGAGGGTATCATGTAAACGTTTACTTTTCAGATTAGAAAGAAAAACTAAAGAAAATTGTGGGTGCACCCTATAATTAGTTCATTTTTGAAGAGTGAATATTTTTCACGGTGTCGAGCCAAAGTATATTTTTAAATTACCTGACTTTTCCAGGTTTTCCAAAGCCAATTTTCAACTTTTCCGGTCACTATTTATTCAAACCTTATTTTATTATGATCTTAGTAATATTTTAAAACTCATACTCACTCTGAAATTATGTCATTGTATGCAGATGTTAAAAGATAGCAGCCTAAAGCGGTGGGCTGCTGGATAGTACGATCTATGTTAGATTTCAGTGAGATAATATTGAGACATTAAAAGATCGTCTTACACCAGTACCGCTTAAAATTGTTGGAGATACATTCTTTTTTTAGTTTCTTCTTCATATAACGTAATCAATTCTCGCGCATGCGCATAACCATTCCCTAACTTTGGCTAAAGACACGTGGTAGAGGAGTGTAAAGACAACTTGAATATCACATGTTGACTTTGAGGATTTAGATTAGCATACTCAACTGGGACAGCTGTGTTAAAACAGATTCGAGGGGTGTAGTAACTGGAAGCTATATATTATTTTTACTACCGTAAATAAAAAAGTGTGGTTTTTTGGTGTTATTATGTAAAAATTCCCTGACTTTTCCATGGATTTTTTCCTGAATGAGCAAATTCTCTGACTTTTCACTGTTTTCCAGGTTTTTCAGGTTTTTACAAACAGTTTTCAGAAGACGATGTAAAGTTGTTTTTAACTATTCTAGTATTTCAGTATCGTATTTAAATTAGATGTATGGTTTGCTTCAGATGATACCACTAGCATGAGATTTAAATTCAACTTTATCTATATGATTGCTAAAGTTGTTGCTTGTATTTCACGATGCTGGCCGTAGTTGAATCTCTTCGATAAATGGTTATGTTCTGCATCGAAGACTACCACGTTTTTCACCATCAGGTGCAACTTGAGGCAGAGCTATTTCCGTACTGAGCATCATCGTACGTGTGCTCGTTTGAAAGAGGCCACCATAGTACTCGAAATATATATCGAAACATGTGCGTCTTAATGAACTAATTTATCAGTAATTAATAGGAGTTCATTGAAGAAAAAAAAAAAAGATCCAACAGATTTAAGAGCGTCTCTTGGATTTTATGGTTTTATTTTTTTATTTCAGCAATGAGAAAAAAAATTGTCAACTGTTAAAAAAAAATCTTCATTTTACCAGAGAAATATGGAGATGATTTTTGATAAACTTTGATAAAAAAAATTTCTGCAATAATGGAGAAATAGAAGAAAGGAGGAAAAACAGAGGTCCAAAGATCGGACATTTTTAAGAATTACATACCCATATGTAGGTAAATGTACATGTGTATATGTACAAAAAAAATCACTAATTATGCTACCTCTACAGTAAAAAAAAATTATTTGACTGAACACAATATAGTAAGATTTAGGAAGGAATATGTAGGAAGAAACTTTTATAAAATACAAACAAAATAGCATTTTACTAGATCATTAGTGTTATTGGTATTGATATTTTTTTAATCAAAAGTGACAGCTGTAGATTATATGATTAGACAAATGAATACATGAAAGTAGATCTAGTATCTTTTAGAGCTATCAGATGAGGCTCCTCCTATAAAAATTGGACTGAAACTTCTTGGTTTCTAAGCCACATGTTAAAAATAATCTTCTATTCAAAATTGAACAGTGAGTCCTTGAATTAGTAATAATATTCCGATAAAAATTTCACGAGGTGAAGTCTTTCCATCTGATGAACAATTTTATAACTCAAGCGGCAGCGCCAATAACACTCGACCCCCTTTACTCGTATAGTCTATAAGCTCTCGCCATACCGTGGCTTGTGGGCTATAAAGGAGTAGTAGTTCCCGACACCAATGAAAGTGTAATAATGTCTTCGATCGATCGATCTCTGAGGACGTCATCTCACAACCATAGAAATTCGCATCACGTTCATGTCTTATAGGTGACCCAAACCCACACTCGGGGGGAGGGGGTGTAGATGATTCTACAACCTTATAGAACTTACAACACCACAATGTGGAAAGAGGGGGGATAGATGATTTGACAACCTGATAAAACTTACAACACCACAATGGGGAAAGAGGGGGGATAGATGATTTGACAACCTGATAAAACTTACAACACCACAATGGGGGAAGATCAGGGATAAATGATTTTACAACCTGATAAAACTTACAACACCATAATGGGGGAAGATCAGGGATAAATGATTTTACAACCTGATAAAACTTACAACACCATAATGGGGGAAGAGGAGGAGTAGATTATTTTACAGCCTGATAAAACTTACAACACCACAATGGGGTAAGAGGAGGGATAGATGATTCTACAACCTGATAAAACTGACAACACCATAATGGGGGAAGAGGAGGGATAGATGATTCTACAACCTGATAAAACTTACAACACCATAATGGGGGAAGAGTAGGAGTAAATTATTTTACAGCCTGATAAAACTTACAACACCACAATGGGGAAATAGCAGGGATAGATGATTTTACAACCTGATAAAATTTACAACACTTCTAAGCGATGCAGCCTAAGGTGGTGGTATCGTCTAATGTAGTTTGCCAATGATGGGGGTGATATGATACGTTTTATTGTTAGTAGTTTCCCACTCTACCTCCACAAAAATGAGGATGCATTTCCTCTATATTCTACCATCCTCATCTCAAAACTCTTCGTGAAATATTCGGATAGGCTAAATGGATAGTAAGACGCGTTACACAAACAAAAATACTTTTCCAAAGTTGTGAGGATTTTAATAGGAACGTAAATAAAATGCGCCCGTATTAACATGGAGAGGGGTTATAAAAGCCCAGTAATAAATCGTATACTAAAAAACTACAAGTGAAACCAGCCCAGATTTGAACCTTGACCTCCCATCACCAGCAATCCAATGCATTGCGAGAACGATACCTTAGACCATATTACCACCAATGCAGGTACTATAAATTAAGGAATTCCAGGAAATTTCATATTTAAAAATTCATCATCCACATCGTGTTTCTTGAGATTAGTTGGTTTAATGCGATGATGACCAGTTTTCATATTGAAAATACATTCTTGACTCGTTTATCTTTTATTCTCGTATTCTTTATTTGATAGGATATTGTTCACAAGGCTTGGAATGACTCTCCTAGCAAGAAACCTCTCTTTTATGCATCGGTAATATAATTTTACTTCATTTTCTGTGTTTAGCGACCTCTTGATTACATCTCCCTGGGTAAAAATAGTGCGTTAAAAAAGATTATCTCAAAGAGAAGATAACAATATAGCCTCTGTCTACCTGGCCTTAGGAAGCTTGGTACATTCCTCCCCAAAAAGCGACCCGTTTGGAACAATCTATACAGAACGTTTGGAGCAGTATTAGTAAATGTTCGGGATATATTTTGGACCAACCGAGATAGGACGTATGGATTAAGGATAAACTATTTCTTCCTTTCATTTAACCATACCTAGTCTTACATTATATAATCCAAACTAGCCATCATCATTCTTTCATCTTTGACGATATATCCTAACATAACATAACCTAGCCTAACCATCAAGCGATTCCCTTTCAGTCTCGCAAACATAAACTAACCTAATCCAACGTAGCTACCGGGCAATCGAGCAGACACTGGCTATAGAAACGTGAGTCAGAAGTAAATATACACACAAGATAGGATTAACGGGTGTTAACTGCGCCAAATGTCTCATGACTAAAGATGTGTGACGGAAAATGTTCCTTATTTTATTCCGAAAATTTTCCAAAACGGAAAATTTTCATTTTTTTTTTCTGTAAAGTAATTTCAAATGATTAAATGGAACTAGTGTAATCGACATATTGATATCCCAAATGTCAACGTTTATACTTAAGATTAATTTCTCCTAAGGGCAAGAACACCAGAAACATCATAAAACAAACTTCGGTGGCCGCACGGTCTAACGCGCTACTCTCGCAAAAGACTTGACTACCGATGACAGGGAGATCGGTGTTATATCCCGGTTGGGTGGAATGAGAGAGGCTTTTCCGAAATGGTTTACCACTCTCACTCAAGGCAAATGGAAGTGCAGTTTCTCTAAATTCAAACTTCCATCCCTAGCACATTAGCATAATTAGTACATAGGCGTATAACCCGAACGGGTAGTAAGATGCAGTGTTAAAAAAAAGTAGCGAACAAACAAATGAATGCGTACCTTTATAGACCCGTTGGCCGCTATGTTCATAAATTAGGCTTCAATTTTTTAGCATCAATAAGTTAGTTAAAATAATTTTAAGGTTGAACTGGCATTTGTCTCCCCCCGATCCTCCTTGCTTCCTATCTAGCCCTCCCCCCTTCTTATAACCCACTCGTCTCTTAACACACTATACTTTGACGTATAATAGGCTCCAGGTGCTACCTCTACAATTTAGCCCCTCCATCGAAAGCCACCACCGCAGAAAATTTTCCTATCCAAAATTTCCAAGAAAATTTTCATATCTACATATGACCAACCTGGCCCAAGCGACCAATGTATGACAACTTTGATAATCCCAGATTGCGCCAAACGTCCTAAGCGTGTCTACATTATTTTCATTTCGTCGGTTTGAAGATGACAAGTTTATGATAGTAATAATAATAATAATAATAATAATAATAATAATAATAATAATAATAATAATAATTTAGCACCGCGTCTTACTACCCGTTCGGGTTATACGCTTAAGTACTATTTTACGCTAATGGATTAGGAATTGGGAAGGTTAATTATAGATGAAGTTAACCCGCATTTGCGTGGAGGGAGAGTGGAAAACCATTTGGGAAAAACCACCCCCAATTAACCCGACCGAGATTCGAACCTCGATCTCCCCGCCCTCGGCAGTCGAGCTCAACACAACTAGCACGTTAGCTAACTACGCCACCGAGGCGGGTGACAAGTTTATTTTCAAGCTCGCAGGCATATTATATATATTTCCTTTATTGCCTTGGCAGCGTCGACATTTCACCAGTTAAGTTTTGAAAGAAGTCGCTTAAAAAGATATAGAAGTCGGACAACTTTGTTCGCATTTGTTTTTCACACAATAAAACACTTCTAAGAATCATCTAAGCCAATTATAAGCCGTTTACTTTGTGTTGAAGTTGTAATGATAACTTTATTATTTGTTAACATGAACAAAAGAGGGCATACTGCTCATTATGTAGGTTTGAAACTCTCGGGGATGTATTAAGTGAACGTTGTGCTTTATTAAAGATTTAAAAAAGTGTTTTATATACATATAATTAAGGACTTCCTTAGGAGGCTACATGTGCTGTATCCCAGATGGGGTGGTCGGGCGACACTAACCAACATAAAGGCTGAGTGCGTGTGCTGCTCCGGATGAATGGGAAACACATCAGGGCCAACATACGGGTTATATATTCACTACTACTAATACTATTATTATTATTATTATGTGTATAAATATAGTTAATTGTTTTAAGGACGCACGTAGTTCTTTGAAACACCGATTAGTTAAAAACAAGACTACTCCAGTCAATTCGGCTAAACTACCCACCCAATATGTATTGTTATTTCTACTCCACGTCATACTACCCATCCGGACTATAAGCATTTAACAACAATAAACGAGTAGAGACTATGAATATATAGATTCAGAGGAAATATACCCACATATGTGTGGAAGGATTGTAGGAAACCATCTAGAGCAGAACCGCCCCAAGCACGCTCAACCAGGATTCGAACACCAACCTGACCAGACTAGATGAGCTTGACATTTAACCCGCGTGCCCATATATGCGGCTACCGACTAAATATAAAAATTTAAAATAAAATATGAAAAATATTAATAGTACAAGCCAATGATTAAACGTAACAGTTGTACGGAAATATGAGGGGCCAGTTATAAAAAAAATAAAAAAATAAAGTTTTTAGTGTAGCTTTGATTGACCGGAATTGTACAAGAGGTGTATTATTATTATTATTATTATTATTATTATTATTATTATTATTATTATTATTATTATTTTCAGACACTAAAATTTCCCCGAGTAAACAGAGTCTGGTATTTAGAACTGATCTTAAGACTCGAGTCTTATATCCGCCTGTTAAGACAATGACAACAATGTATCCATGCAGATCTTTGTATCCAACGAACTCTAGAACTGTGCTTGGTTCCTTCCGAACTACCGATGACTTTAAAAGATTGTAGATATTTTTTATTATTAATTTTAACACAGGTTTATTAACTACTTATTAAAAGAGGTGTGGACTAAAGGAAATGAACCCGTATTAACGCAGAGAAGAATAAAAAAAACTGTGATGAATTGCAAGTAGAAAACATCGCTAATCTACAGGATGTTTCATTCGCGTTCAGCCCCTGAGTGCTTCCTATGCACCAATAATTGCGTCGATTAGTTTGAAAGTTATGAGGAAAACTCAGGGGCCGGGAGCGAGCGAAACATCCTGTAGTATATTATAATAGCGAGCCGTGTGTCCACGCATTCTGGTGTCAGTGTTAGGTTTTAATACACTCTTGTAAATGTTCCTAGTATCATTAAAATGCAATTGAATGAAAAGTTTTAAACTAAAACTATTTAAAATATCTTTATGTGATTTAAATTAACACTACACACATACATACCTTTTCACTTTGATAATGCATATATTTGTTCGCATGTTTCCACAGTGTCGAGGAATACGTGAGGGTTTAAATCAATGTCAATTATGTTCCTCATTAATAACATGTCATCGCCAGTCCACGCTAAATTAAACCATTCAAACAGCACCAACAAAATAATCACAGAAAACGAATAACAAAAACTTTAATTATGTTTTAGTACATTGAAATTAGTTCACAAATTATAGTGATAGTAGACTATCTCTATTGCAATTAAAAATTGTAAATCCATTTAGATTTAGATTAGAAACAATTTGTAAATACATTTATTTTGCTATGACAGACAGCTTGGAAATAAAGTTAATTCTATATTTCACTAATGTTAAATCTGAAACTAGTGTTTTTTTGTATCTGGGGCACAAGACCACTATTTATTTTTTAATGTTTTAGAAAAGTGCGGATATCAGCATATGATGACAATATTTATAAAAACCTCACGTGTAGGCGAGTTGTTGATGCAGTTATGCAAATGTTAAAAGTAAAAATGGCTCTGTTCAAAAATTTTACCGGTCTTACGGTTGGGATTTTATTATTTCGGTTCTTGTTTTCAAATTTCACTTAATCACACGAATTATATTAATCTAAATCAAAAAGAAGTGTAAACGGGTAGTTTTCCAGAAAATAAGTTTTTAACATTCAATCTAATGCTACTACTTTAATTAATTTTATATCATAATGGACTTTTCTTATCTGTATTATTGTATTGTACAATTTGTAAGACTTTGTAACCTAAATTTAAAGTTATATTCCATTAAAAATATATATACAGTATGTATTAAATAAATACAATTTGTTTTAGGAAAAAAGGGAGGATGTCAATAAAAAGGGGGGAATGTCAGAAAAGAGGCCTTTATCATCAATCACTAGTTTTATTCATTAAAAAATAAGTATTGCCTTAAAAAAATACATTGAAATAATAATATTTCCTTAATAAAAACTAGTTTCCAAATATATAAAAACTAATGAAATCTAAAGAGAGTCATAAACAAAAAAAAATCTAATAAAGAAACTTTTAAGTCATCCTTAATATTATCACCGTTTTCATATTTTTCTTGTCACACTCTAGGTATGAGTGCCCTCGGATTGGAAAGTTCATTTTAACCTTTTCCAATCGCTTAGTATGGTGAATAATATAGTGAACATGCCGGAAAAGTATCCAATTATTGTTTTTCCCACCGCACGAGTCACAAAAAATGTCAAGTTCTTTCATTGCAGGGTCAAGCTGAACCATAACAAAATAAAAAAGAAAGGAAGGCACTTCATCAGCTCCCTTGCGAGAAACAGTCTCATCGTGGGCATGAAAGAATGACTCACCTGTAGAGAGGACATGGATGTTGAACATACACGCTGTCAAATTACTTTTATAATACACGTCGTTTGTGGTGATATTAGGTACAAATAGATTCTTTTGGAAGTCCATTGTAATAGACTCGTGAAATGGAGATTTTTTTTCTATTCAACCGTGATAAACGCTTTCGAACGTAAAACATATTGGCTTTCATCAGGTGCAGTTTATTTTCTAAAGACTGCTTATGCCATTTTCTCTCAGCTTCTCGTTTCTTATTGCTATCATCAGGATACTTTTTTAGTCCATGTTCAATTGCACGAACTTCGGCGGTATAAAGGTCGCATGAGCTACCGGTGTCCTGTCTTGGATAACCAAAACTAACGTTAACATTTTCGATGAAAACTTTTCGGTATTTTTCATCCGAAACTTTATTTGCCGAGTACTTCTCTATGTTCAGATTATACATTTTCGTAATATTCAATTCCTGGATCAAATAGGTCCTCTTTGAGTTTTTAAGACTGTAATGACTCATTTCACCTTTAAAGGATCCAATGTGGGTGCAAATAGCATCAAAAGTCTCTTTAGACAAGCGATTTTTCCTGTTTGTATGCTGGCCACGACCATCTTTGGGATAGCCACCTCTTTTAATGCAGCGTTGAATAATCTCAACTTTCTTTTTAGAAATTCCACGAAAAGAATAAAACGCTTTGTTGCGCACTGGGACCTCCACAATACCTTCTTGTCTTTTCACACGCACATGGTATGAATATGAACATTCATGAAGTATTGCATTTTCCGCAGCTTGCCTAGGCCTACGTTAGAAAATTGTATTCACTGTTATTAGATCATTTAAATAACTGTTCTGTTCATTTACAGTCATTTTATTGAAATTTACTATTATAGACTTTCGGTTCCTTTCACCCATATTTTGAAAACATTTCAAGCGCACACATTTACAGTCAGAACCTGTTTGATGAGTTGATGCAAGGAGCTTCTTTTTAACATAAATCATTCTGCCAGTTATTTTACGTTTCTTTGTTGTTTTTTGTTTATTACTGTCCTGTTCACTGCTCACCATTGCCTCTTCCATTGTTTATTCACTTTATAAAGAAACCACTGAATATTCACAACCCGAACACAAAACATCACTAGCCAAATCAAAAGACAAAATGAAAAGTGAAAGTTAAACACAGCGGTGTTGCGAAACTTACATTCCCCCTTATTTCGTTGTTCCACATTGACATTCCTCCTTTTTCCCGTATTGCCTGTATTTTAAAACCTTCATAAGATCTTGACCATACCCTTCATTGAAATGTACCGTAGCTTGCTAAAAAGAGCTTATTTAAAATAAAAGTATACGACAGTGTGCCAACCTCAAAAATTTAAATAATTGACATACCCCCTTTTTTCCATGGGCCCTTAAAACATTAATTATGTTTAAATACATTGAAATTAGTTCACAAATTCTACTGATAGTAGAATTGTAATTAAAAATATTACAATGTAAATAGGTTAAAAAAAAAGCTAAAATGATTTAAAATTGTAAATATTTATATATTTAGATTGTAAACAAATTGTAAATACATTTATTTTGCTATAACAGCTTGGAAATAAAGCTAAATCTATATTTCACTAATGTTAAATCTGAAATTAGTATTTTTAGTATCTCGGGCACAAGACCATTATATTTTTTTAATGTTTTCGAAAAATGCGGATATCAGCATATGATGATAATATTTCTAAAAATCTTACATGTAGGCAAGTTTTTGATGCAGTTAGGCAAATTTTAAAAGTAAAGATGGCTCTGTTCCAAAATTTTACCGGTCTCACGGTTAGGATTTTATTATTTCGGTTCTTGGTTTCAAATTTCACTTAATCACACGAATTATATTAATCTAAAGCAAATTTGGTTTTTCTCCATAAATGAAAATGTGACAAAATGTATCATCACTAACAAATAACAAGTTAACCACCTATTTTTAAAGTGTAATTTAATAGCTTATAATTCAAAACTATATTCATAGTCATAGAAATATAAGAAACTCAACTCATTTCATTGTACTTATGTATTTACCAAGATTTTTATTTTTTCATATAGAGACAGTATTAAGGAACAGTTTTTTCCCTTTAAGCTACTGTGGATATTGACGTTTTATGTATACCCAGACTAAAATGGAGGGGGGTGTCTGCCTTCTGTCCACCCCATCTGGGGCTATAGCCAACAATGTTTGCTGGATTTCATGTAAACTTGAAAAGTATTTACTTTCTGGTCATAGGGTAAAGAGGGTTCGAGCTTTGCTTATTTTTGCTGACAAGGGGGGAGCGGAGTCTTAACAATGCTTATGTAAGACAAAGAAAGATGAGCAAAATTGAGGGAGGGTGCATCGCAAGCCGCTTGGACTTCAGGCAGCAATGAAGATGCTGAGTGGCTAAACGAGAAAGAAGTGGAGAAGCCTATTGAAGTAAGCCAACGCTTCAGTAACCTGACCCCCCATCGCCTCCCCTCCCCCAAATAGAAACATAATAAATGAAAGTGTTGAGACGTGGATTGAAGGGCCTTGGCCATCGGATTAAGTGGAATTTAGGCCTTAGGGTGTTTTTTATAAATATAATATGCATTTATTCACTAATAACATTTTTTAAATAACTTCAATCGAAAATAAATTAAAATTTTATACTTTTATAATGTTATAACTTGTTTTAATATAACCTGTTCAATAAATTTAAATTAATTGTATACCAGTGTTGATTGTCAATTATTTCGCAATATTAATTTACACCTTTATGTTAATAATTACCAGTAATTTATAAATTCAATGATTTTTTTATTTTTTTACCATCGCGTCTTACTACCTGGTCAGTCTAGAAGCAAAATTGAATGATAAAAAGAATGGTTATTTCTTTGAACAAATGAAAAAGTCGACAAATCTCACATAAGCAAGCGGGGCGGGGGGGTCAGGCATTTGCTTATTTTTGCTTACAAGGTGGGGGAGGGGTTAAAAATGGCAAAAAGTGTGCTTACGTAATGCTTGAACCCCCCCCCCCATACTTCAAGGTCAAATCATAATTTTTACCCTCTCTCTAAAATTAAGGATAATTTACCAAGGATTGATTTTTGTAGGGAATAAAGGTATTTGGAAGGTTTATAACTGTGGTTGTGAATACGATTGGAGAAGGTGAATTGGATGGACAAGGTTAGAAATGAGATGGTGTTGAGGAGGTTAGGAGAAGACATGAGACTTAAAGGGATGATAAGGAAGAGAAAAAGGCCTTGGTTGGTCCACACGCTATTTAAGGATTGTTTAATGAAGAGAATCATGGAGGGGAAGATAGAGGGCGAAAGAGGAAATACAAGGTTTAGAATACTAACAAATATCAAGAATAGAAGAGGCAACCAAAGGATTAAAGAAGATGTTCAGGACCGAGGAAAATGGAAGAAGTCCAGTTAATACCTGCCTCAGGATAGATTCACAAAAGAAGAAGACGAGACAGTCCTAGAGAAAAAAAAATCCCACTATATTTTATTTTATTCTGGCATGTTTGAATTTATCTTTGCTTACATTATAGGCTACCTTTTTTTTATATATATATTAGGAAGATATTACGTGAACAATATGATACATTTTATTATATCAGGACATGATTTACAAACTATCTTAACTTAAGAGAGCACTTCATATACCACAACTCAACACTTATCTGTAACCTTTGACTTAGTGGTAATAATGATCGACCAGACTTTTTTTTTTACTTGGAAGCCCCGGATTCAAAGGAAAAAAAAGTCTGGTTGATCACTATTACCACTAAGTCAAAGGAACAAACAAATATTTCAGGTTAATGGTACTATAAACTTCAATAATTTAATTCACTTATTTTAAAATGATTATTATTACAATTACTTATTTAAAAGTATCCACCCACATCAGTGGACCCATGTTCAAAATGTCGAGATTTTTTCTTTTGGCTTGACATTGGTCGAGAGGACGGAGTTTGAATCCCAGTTAGGTGAACTAAGTGTCATTATTCCTGAAGAAAGAAAATTCATTTCTAATTCCTACCACACTAATGTATTTATGCAGATAGTTCAAGCGGGTAGTAAGCCACCATGCACCAAATAAAAATGGAATGAGATTGATCAACATTAAATAAAACCCCACTTCAGCGGTTTGTAGCGAAACTTTACAGATTTTTTTTTTTAGCAACACGTCTTACTACCCGGTCGGTTTGTACGCTTGTTTATTAACTACGCTAATGGTTTTAGGCATTAGGAAGGCTAGATTTAGAGGAATAGTACCCATATTTGCGTGAAAAACTATTTTGGAAAAGCAACCTTTAGTACACCTGACCGAGATTCGAACCTTGATCTCCCCGTCATCCGCAGTCTAGTCTACTGTGAGAATGACGCGTTAGACCATGCGGCCACCGAAGCGGGTTTCAAAGATATTGAGTTTACAACAAGGCAAGGATTAGATTCACTGCCATTTGAGAGCAAACAGGTGTTTTAGTCTTAACGATGTAATATTAATAATATAATTTTCTCCCATCAATCATATTTAATTTGGTTTACGGCATCCACGTGATGTGTTTTAAAGTTGATGAGCCTCATTTTCACATTAATTTGATTAAAATTTAATTTGAGGGATACTTTAAGAATTTTAGATAGGCATAATTATAATATAGGCCTAATAATGATTATAAAATGAAGTTAAAATAAATCATACAAGTCTTTAAAAACTTTAAGATGGATGCACCAAATATTTTCTTAAAAACTCGATTATCCGTATTTTTTTAAAATTAGAGTTTTGTTTGCACTTCATAGTTTTTTGACCATTTCTGTGGTCTAGTGTTTCTAGTTCCTGGATGTTGATTAATAGGTCCTGGATTCCATCCCCGGCGCTTATAGATTTTCTGTAAAGCAGTGAGTCTGGAACTGGGTCAACTCAGCTCCGTGAGAACAAATGAGGAACTAGGTACTGTAATGAATAAGTAGCATATCCGGTCTAGAAAACAGAGACTAACGGCCGGAGGGTAAGTTGCACTGACAACATGACACCTTCTATCTGCAGGGGTTGGCACTATCTTTGCCAACAGACTGCGGCAGCTCGGTCAGTATGGCTCTATTACGGGCTGAAGCCATGGAGTGTTGTTTTTTTTTGTTTTAGTTTTAACTTACAAGTACACATAACACTCATGTGTAGTCAATTTTCCTTATTTTATTGTAAATTGGTAGCCAATAATTTTAAGAAACATTTCAAAAAGAGCGTTATCACTGATAGGTCTATAAACCATGAGCACAGTGTAATTTGATTTCTCTTTTAAGTATTTTTAATATAATTATTAGATACATTTTTGTATTGTTATATAAAACTTAAATAAAACCACATCAGTGACCGCATGGTTTGACGTGTCACACTTACCGGTAACCAGGATATCAGGATTTAAATCCCGGATGGTTGTACTGCTGGCAGTTTTTCCTGAATGGTTTCCCACTCGGCTTCCCCGCAAATATGGTTATATTTAACCAATTAAATGAATTAACGTACCGTGTATCATCAGAACGAGTACTAAGACTCTGTGGAAAAACTTAGAGAATATTATATTTTTTAAATTATTTTGCTTTTTATTCCAGTAAAAAAAACAGTCTAGTGACGTATTTTTGTAAATATGAATCAAATCGAGGGCGTGTAACCCGAATGGGTCGTAAGACTTGGTGCTGAAAAAAAAATCAAATCAATGTACTGATTTGTTTTGTGAAGAGAATAAAATATATGAGTGAGATGAATCTACAAATATAAAGTCCCTTTAATTTGGTGCCAACTCAACTGGGTAAAATGTTCCTTACATGGAGGAGGGACAGCAATTAATTTGCTAAAAACAAAGCTCGGTTTATTTTAATTATTCGTTTAATTAGAGAGGAGATTAATGCATGGCCATTTTATAATATCCAATTGAAAACAGTCAAATATATTTATTTAGAATTATTTTGGCATTGTGTGTGTGGGTTTGTGTATAAAAAAAACTAGTTTAATAAAAATTAATTGAAATCGTTTTAGGATTTAGAATAAAAAAATGTGTCTCACTGCTATCAACTTTTTTATAGCAAAATTGTGTGACTGTATAGTCTGTTTGCGATAGTAATAATCATTTAAAACAGCTAATACAAAAAAAATATTGTAGTTAACATTTGCAAAAAGCCCCCATATTTACTTTATATCTGTCAAAGTCCACACCAATCTCGGAAGTAACAGTTATACAGTAGCCTATTATTTGAATAACTCGACATTGGTTAGTTCGAAAATTTGGATAGTTCTATTCCATCATGATTCCCCATGATTTTTTTTTATCCAAATCAATAGTAAAAAATCACATTTAATTCTTATTTTAGAAGGAAATATTTGTATAACTTTAAGCTTATACATTGTTAATTTTTTTCTAGTTTGTGCTCATTTCAAACCTAACTTTCTAACGATCTTTATTAAACCACCTCATATGCCGAGAGTGTCAAATTAAGTTGGAGTTAGCCTGTCATAGTAAATGAAAGCGGGGAGCTACGCACAAGCGGCCTAAGGGGATGTTTTTGCTCGGTTTTCATCAGTTCTGATTCTAGTCTGCAAATATTTTCGTGTGCCAAGTTTTCCAAGTTTTTATATTTTGTTTTTGAATTTTTCTTGTTTTTAGGTATTCTTTACATATGTGTGCTTTATATAACATATATATAATGTGTGTGATTTTATTTAGCATATTTTGAGGTTATTGATTTATTGTGTATCAGCTGCCTACTCATTAAAATAGCTAATCCAAATTTTGGATGTTTAGACCTTTTTTTAGTTATTCCTTGGACTTTGAATTAAAAAAAAGTACTAATGTACCTTGATTTTCTTATCACTAAGCATTAGGATCACCTTTTAGAAAGTAAAATTTTTTTTATGGTCAACAATGATAACATTTTACTATTTTACTCTTGTTATTTTATAAGTATTTATAATATTAATCAAAGTTTACAAATGAAGATCATATGACATGACGTGAATATGTTAAAGTAGATCTAGTAACTTTTTATATCTGTCAAAATATGTCAATTCATATGAAATGGGGTAAACAGAATAAATTGCTTGTCGTATGGATATGTGAGAGTAGATATAGTAACTTTAAGCAGTGAGATAAGAATTTTAATATGAAAATCTGTCTGTAGTTTACGGAATATTTGTAGACTTGTACCAGCATGTTTGACCATAACAAGGTATTCTCGGATTTGATCCCCGCTGATGTACTGGGGATTGTTTCTGCATGTGAGTTTAGTTCTGTGTTTTTTTTATTATTTATAAACACCGATGTAGATATCTTTCCTCTAAGCTAACCGCCTATTCCCCGCCCTTTAGATTGATAGGTTACTATAAAATTTATAAATAGCCTTAATAAGTATTCCTTTTATATATATTTTTTGTTAGATGATATAATATTAAGGACGCTGAGAGTTGTTAGCCCAGGAAGAGGCGAAAGGGCCCATTAGTGGGAGGAAGGACATCGTGACACGTCTTTGTAGTTAGAGGAATGTATTTTCAGGGGCCGCCCCGGTGAGAAAGAAATTGCCGTACTCACGTTCAGCTCTAAAGCAATATTTAGTTCTAAGATGAGTTATTTCAAAATATGGTTCACGCTAAAATAAAGTCGAAAGATTCCAACAGAGTTATTTTTCCTTAACAATACTATATTTTAAGTTTTATTACTAGAAAAAAAGTGCGAAAACGTAACATTAGCTCATTTTCAAAGATTTTTTAAGCACGTTTGCGTAGCTATAAGACTATGTTTGATGAAAAGTGATCTATATTTAACCTTCCTCTAATAAATACAGTAATTTTTTATAGTCTCACAACGTAAAAATGTTAATATATTTGGGAATTAACAGCGAACTTTCCTCTTTACCTTGAAATACGAAGTTTCATTGTTTTCTTTCACTTCTTTGTTATTGAAATGACAAAGGGTGATTATAGGTGAAGGGTGAAAGGGAGTATAATGTTAGAGAGAATAAAGAAGTAGTTCCATAAAACGACACAGACCATTGTATTTAAAGCCTTGTGGCTTGACAGTGATTGATACTTTCTCGCTGGCCGAGACGGCCGCCTCAAGGAGGAAAAAATAACCGGTGGTTTAGGTCCGGTAGCCATGTGTAAGCCAGGTGTTGGTGTATTGGTTAATATCGGCACTAAAATGGTAAAGCACCTATTGAATCTTATGTGTGTTTTTTTATTCCCCTCAACCCCTTGGAGAGAGAAATAATGTGATTTTCAAAAAAAATCCATTTCAAGTGATAAATGTCAAGGTTTAATGAACCCCGAAACAGAAAAAATCGTTTTAGCGATGACTGTTTGTATCTCGGCCTCGAGACTAAACCATTTTACCAATCGGGATAAAACTAGATATTTCTGGTTTTTATAAGGTTCTCCAGAGGATTTTTGGGGAGTTGAATATCCAACCATAAACTAAGGGGAGTTTACTGAAGGACTAAAATATATAAAATCCATTATCTAAATATCCGCTTTAAGGAGTTTGATTGAAATTCGTATTCACGCATTATTTAACATTACAAACAAAATGGCAGTCCTCATTTGATAATGAAGATGACTAAGGGTACTTTATTTATGTGGAAGCTTTCAATTTTAATCATATCTCCGCAAATAGTTGATAAAGGAAATAACTTATTGTAGAGTGTAATAGGCCCTACTATTAAAAATAAAAATGTTTTATTAAATACATTTTTATAAAACCAATAGTTTCATAACTATAAGCAACTTTTTTAAAATTTAGGTACGTTGAAATAAATTGTAAAATGATTGTTATGCTTTTTGGTGAACATAGATGATCCTCTTTTCTCAATTTTTCTGTAAAAGGCTATATTATTTCATTTATGCTCTTTGGTGGAGTGTGTTGCTCTATTTTTCCATCATGTTTCAGTAACAATGTATATTATTTATTTCCACAAAACTTATGAGTTTTAAGTAAAGGTCTTGATGTTTAGATAAAGGAGAGAAAAGTCTAATCGGTGCACCATACCATTTATTTTTCTTTATTACAATTGTAAGGTCCTCACACAGTCGATTAAGGGTGGCGTCTTGAAGCAGTCGGTCCCGTGAAGCAGCATCGCAAGATTGCAAACACGGATAGTCAGGATCAATAAATAACCATAATATACAACCTTTTCTTATATTAAAAAGATATTAGTATTTATAAACTCCAATTATAAAATTTAGCATCAATAAAGAAGATAAATTAACCATTCATTCTGGTTTGTTTAGTAACAATCAACGATCGCTATGTGCACGCATATTTTAAAGATACTATGTATAGTCCAATTTTCATAGTAAGAGCCTTTTGTGATAGCTGGAAAAGTTACTAGATCTACTTTCACATATTCACAAGTCAGTTTATGTTAGATTCACATGTTGATTTTGATGAATGTTATCACTAATGAAGTAAGAAAAGGTTATCAATTTTATCCACAAAAAAAGTATTTCCTAAAAGACCATTTCCATGAAAATTGGACTGAATTATTTGTTGGACGCAACAAGATTAAGTCGTTTGATAACCTATAATTATGTTTAACGTATAACTTATACAATGAGCAGGACATGCAGTGTGAATGAGAAAATCTAGAACCATATTCAAGGTATTGACTGGTAAACCCAATGGGGAGAGCTAGAAGGAGATGGGAGGATAAAATTAGAATGGACTTGAGGTAAATGGGGTGTAATGAGGTGGACTGGATGGAACTATCTTTATATAGAGATAGGGTGTAATGAGGTGGACCGGATAGAACTAGCTCAATATAGGGATAGGGTGTAATGAGGTGGACCGGAGAGAACTAGCTCAAAATAGGGATAGGGTGTAATGAGGTGGACTGGGTAGAACTAGCTCAATATAGGGATAGGGTGTAATGAGGTGGACTGGATAGAACTAGCTCAAAATATGGATAGGGTGTAATGAGGTGGACTGGAATGGAAATAGCTCAAGAGAGGGATGGGTGGCGTACTTTTGTGAGTGCGGCAATGAACGTTCGAGTTCCTAATGCCATAAGGTAAGTAAGTAAGCCATACAAGTATATTAATTATACAATTAGGCATACATACTTAGCCTATTTGAAGAACATGTATTTCACTCCTAAACTAAACTTCCCTGTGTGTTTTCCTGACAGCATTCAATGCTACTTTATCATTAATTACCCTAATTACTAGTATTGATCTCAGGGTTGTTTACCATCTGCTATGATTATAATTAGAAAATGTATGCACCTCTGAAGTGAGAAGGGTGAGACAACTTATTACAGTACAGTCAAGTCGAAAGAAAATGGCTACCTTACCAAGATACCAAACTTGTCTTGACGTAGATGTTATAATAGCTGATGTGACTTTTTAAGTAATATAATAAACCGCATAAAAAGCTTAACAACCGTAAATATATGTTTAATTATAGTATTTAAACAATAACTTACTAGTTCAAAGTTAAAAAAAGTTTTTTTTGTTAGAAATAAAATTGAGAAAACTTACTAAACAATATACGTTAGAAATATTTCAGTCTATAAGTAAAATACAAAACAATCCCATGCAACGGCTTCATTTGAATATAAAACAGACAAAATATTTAATCTACATTTTATTTCATTGTTAAAAAGTTTACTATATTTTTGTCATCGTCGTTTAATGAAAAATGAATTATTCAAAAAAAAGTATTGCTTTATTCTATTGTATAACCTAATTAAATTTGAAAATTAATATCATATACAGCAACACAACTCTTAATAAAATACCCAACATATAAATAATACTAGTTCAAATCTAATGCTTAGGGCCTTATGTATGAATAACAATATATATATATATATAGTCGATATTCGTTCGTCGGCCACGCCAAATTCAACCTGAAGTGCTTGTTATTCGTGTATTGGAGATCGTAACTTCCATTGAGACTAAACTATAACACCAATGTGTGAGTAAAGTGATGTATACTATACAAGCGCATGTATTAGATCTGTTGTATTATAGACATATGTATCCATCGCTAACTTAAAATCTTATATTCACACGTCTATTCTGAGAATTTACTGATAGTGTATTCAACGATAGCCTTAAAAAGACGTCAACCACAGCCCACTTAAGGATATCCATATGGATAGCTACGTAAGCTACAGATCCTCCGACTAAGCCTATCCAGAGACCGATTAACCAGGATGTAAGTTACACAACCACACTAAAATCAGAAATCGTATCGAAGTTCAGTTTTATCCATTCCTAACATGACAAGAAAAAAAAAATTGAATCAGTGAAACGATGCTTCAATTTTAATTTAAGATGTTTTCAACTTTACTAGTTTAAAAAAATATGGTAAACATGGTCGTAAGGTATGGTAATGGTTTAAATGGTCTCATTTCTATCGTCTTAGAATGAAACTATAGAAAACCATAATACGATGTGACTACTGGTTCAATCTGTTTTACCTATACCTTGATTTTCGTTGATAGAACAGTTTAGAAAATTCAAACTTATTTATTTGCACCCAACATTAATAACATCTTACTATATTATTTGTGTTATTTTTATAGGTATTGAACATATCTATCAAATGTTAGATATGCATATAACATGACTTGATGTATGAATATCTTAAAATTGTTTTATTAACTACCAGATACTGTTCTTACTACAAAAATTAGGGTATATCTAAGCTACGCATTATGAGACTATGAGACGGAATCTTGAATTGGACTTTGTGAAGGTATTCTCCTAGCAGCCTAAAGAAGCTTATGACGCCTCCAAGATTAATGTGCCTTTGTCCAAACCCCGTCGGAGGTATCTGACCCAGAATTCACCAATTCCATTACCGACAGTTATGGGGATCGTACAAGATCTAGTCCACAATTCCGTTGCTGTATTCGCCAGGATTGACGGTGTTCAGTATTTACAGCACCTGTTGGCGACAGGTTTGAAGTGCTCCATTATTAACTCTGGCTATTGAGCCACCCATACTCTATAGAGGCCCAAATGTAACCGCAATGAATGAGTGCAAAACACGTGTTTCCTTCTGTTTAAGGGTGCTACAAGGTAGAGCACTGAGGAGCAGTGTAGACGTTTAGAAATCCCGAATTATTTAATAAGTTGTCTTTTTAGTACCACGTCTTACTACCCGTTCGGGTTATTCACTTATGTACTAGTTATTCTAATGGTTTTAGGGATGAGCAGGGTTATATTTATAGAAAATATATCAGCAGTTGCGTGGATGGAGTGTAAAACCCCATTTTGGAAAAACCACCCTCAGTACACCAGCCAAGATTCGAATCTCAATCTCCCCGTCATCGGCAGTCTAGTATACTGCGATAGTAGAGCGTTAGACCACGCTGCCACTGAAACAAGTCTGTTTAGTATTGTTTTCAACAAATGTGGTCGAAAATTTTCTGACCAGTTAAAAAGTTCAAATTTTAAGTTCAAACATTTAAAAAACGACGCTTTAAGCGAAAATTTATACTTCTGAGACTATATAAAAGGGTTATAAAGCTATATCTAGCTTTCCTCTATCAAATAGACTCATTTTTTGTTATAGGGTTACAAAATAAAATTTTAAGATAATGTGGTACGGTTTTATAGTGTTTTATGTGAGCTATCGCACAGTAAAACATTTCTAACTTGAAATTTTAATGTTTTAACCGGTAAGAACTTTCGCCTAGAATTTGTTGAATCCAATATTAAAAACTATAAAACCAATTCATAAATAATCTGGGATTCTTAAACTTCTGCAACACTTCTCATTTTTCTCCCATGTCCTTACAGAGATTAATGTGACACTCAAAATTATAATTCCTTGTTTATAATGTACAGTCACTGACGTAGCATAAAATAAAGTTAAAATTATGTTGAACCTTGGACAAACATAGTGAAACTTTTTTATCTTACAAAAATTACCCTTTTTTTTCCAGAAAATCTTATCCACTAGGGATATCTGCATTAATTTGCGCTGATGTTGTAAAGAGGAGGAAGGTAAAAGTGAGAGGAAATGTACATACATTTGCGCGGAGGAATAGGGGGAGAGGGGGAACCACTTAGTAAAAAAAAACATTTTCACCCCACCCAGCTGAGATTAACCCTCAACTTCCCCGTCACTGGCAACCCAGACTAGACGAGCTTGACGTTTAGCCTGCGTGCCCCACCGACAGGGGTAGAAACACAGTTAAAAATATATTTAAATATCTTTATCGAGTAGTAAATTGTACTCTACGCTGGTAAGGCTGGGTTCATATTAATGCATAAGGCTATGTGTACACAGTCGACAAAAAATTGTCTAAACACTTTTTCTTCGTTACAATGTATTCAATAAGTTTTAATGTAGGTGTGTTCACAAGCAACGACACGACAAGACGGTGTTTCAGCAGTTGAAAAGAGTTGTGGAGCGCCACAACATTGTGACGACTTCTTTGTCTTACGACTAGTATGCGTCTAGTGCAAACAAATGTGTCCGTGTACACCGGCGACAATTCTGTCGTTGCTCACAAGATAGTATTTGGACCAGTCCATGACTTCAATCTAGTTTTGGAACAAATACTGCATACAATGCCTATATATCGTTCGAGCGTGCTTCTTTTCCATTTGGTGTCCTGCCGAGAAATTTATTGTCCAACTAGAGCCAAAAGTTCATCAAAACTGGAAACATTAATTCTATAGTAGGAAAGAAACTTATCGGAATTATTCCTAGTGCTCAAAACTTGTATAAAACTTTCCAAATTAAAGTATTTCTCTGTAAATGGGGTGTACCCAAAAATGGCGTTCGCGTCGCCATCGTTTTCTAATGAAGGCTACAAGAGCAAAAATAGTAGCTACTTCTAGTATGTCCAAGATGATACTGGGTGTAATATAAGTTTCTGGAACTTTTGTTTTTTCTGACAAAAAATATGTTCCCTGTGAACACACACACACCAACGATGCGACTGTTTCGTCGTTCATCTGTTGCTTTGAAGTTGCTAGCCAGAAAGGTAACGACAAAAAAGTGTTTGGGCAATTTGTTGCCTGTGTATGTATATATGTCCTAACGCATAGGTTATAGTGAATAGTGTATAGTGAACAGTGAACAATTCATAAGAAAAATGCATCGGTTTTGTAATGAAAAGTAGTATGTAAAGTCTTAATTAAACCGAGTGTATTTTATTCATAAAAAATAACCTAACCTCTTTTCACTACTAGATAAATACATTAAAAATACTTCCAAAAAAAAGGTACATCCGAAAAACTACGTTAATTAAATTGTATCTTTTGAAACTCGAATTTAACCAACTTTAAGTTTTGTCTGTACTAATAAATTTAATTCTATCTTTATTTGGTTACGATTTTATTATTGTAATGAATATTATAGTGGACCTACTAACTTCTCAATACCCGAGTGAAAATTGAGGTATTTGTATTTTATTTTCAATCAGATATAAAATCATAGTGATTGACGCTAAAAAAAAAGAAAATTCGTGAATAAAAAACAAGTAATGGTTTAAAGATGGGTCGATACCAGATTTTTTCGATACTCGATACCGACACCACCAATTTACCATAATACCAACCCATTAGATAGGATTAGCCACACTGACACTAATTGTTTTTTAATATTGTCTCATTTATGCACTATGTTAAGATAAGAAACATAATTACCATACCACAATCATTAGCACTACTAGATATTTGAAGATGCCTTACCAATATTAGGATATAACTATTAAATAATATTATTTTATACAAATAACACGTAAATAAAACCAAGACAAATTTCTGAAATACATATATAGTTGTCCTTAATGCTCAAAGTTTTTTTAAACTAAACTTTCTTTCCCATATGCAAATTTTTGTTTGAGAAAACCAACATTTTAACTCTCTCAGGATTCAGCCTCTTTATCTTTTGGTCACAGATTAAACCTGCTGTGCTTAACAGCCTCTCAGACAAAACAGTGGCAGGGGGAACACAAAAATACTTTATTGCAAGATGTCTGAGATTTAGGTATATGATTCGATGTTTCCAGTAATTGAAAATATTAGAACTAGGTGGCAGCATGGATTTGGTTAAAAAGTTGTAACCCCCACTTCTGCATTTGTTGGGTCAGTTGATGAGGCGGTTTTCAGCAACCGAATAGTAGTACTAATCCGATTCTACACCACACCACCGCGGCCGCAGTTTTTGATGGATTATTGCCGAGCTTTTTTTGTTTTTCATATTGTAGCCTACCAGTTAAGTGTGGTGACACCACAATCCCTATATTTTATTGAAGTGGGCTAGCAAATATATTTTTAATCGATTTCATTACGACTTCTATTTTTGCGAGTATTTTTCGAGATATTTCTATGTTTTAGATACTCACTACTATTTTTAACTGCTACTCGATACTCGATACACCCAAGTATCGATGGTATCGAGGTATCGCGAAAAGTATCGACCCATCCCTATAATGGTTACCACAAGGTCTTCCAAACATAAAGCTGAAAACAGAAGCTATTTATTCACGTCTGATTTTAATAGGCTATTTTATCTACTCCTCGCATTCCTATTGGCTGATACATCTCAAGTTCAATGATTATCTAGACTTCACTCCCATCCATAACGTATAAGAAGTGAAAGTTAAATCAATTTTATTCATTGTGCGCGGTTCACCATGTATTGATTATAAAGGCTATCATTGAAAAGAATGTGTTTCAACTACTTGAGCATTATGTGCTATACACTATTCGTTATTAGTTACGTTTTGCATGAATATAAACTCAGCCTAATCAAATAGTCTAAGGAGTCAGTTTTGTTATAGACTATATTATAAGGTCAGGGTTCAAATCCTGGCTGGGTGTGTAGTGAGGTGGGGTTTCCTAAATAGTTCCATAGTGTAAATACAAGGATAAAGCGGACGGTTAATTTGACGTGAGGTAAAGAAAATGTTTAGTTTGCTTACACTTTTGAACAAATTAAAAATTGATTTGTATCTCGAGTGTGGTCGATAACTTTGAGGCATTGACCTCGAAATGATGACCAACCAACGATGAGAGACTGGTTAGAAATGTAGTACTCACGTTCAGGGGTGGATTTAGAGTTGTGGAGGACCAAGGACCGTAAAAACATTGGAGGCCCCAACGTTAAACTTTTTTTGTAACGTTTAGATATTGTCATTCTTTCTTTACAAATTTAATTGTTAAAAGCTATATGTTAAAGATATTATTTAAGTAAGAAAATATTATTCTTATATCAACAAGCCGTTGGTTTGATATCATTTATATCCATCCACAGCTGGGCACATACTCAGCCATTCGGCTGGTTAGTGCTGCCTACACCATCTGGTAGAAATCGCATGTACTAGGGGAATCCAGGAAATGTGGTTGTACCCTGTTACCTTCCACACTGAATTTCTATGAGCGAGTGCGAAAGAATTTGCTGATATTTCCATAAAAGTGTTATTTTTTTTCACATTCCTTCCAGGGTTCTATTACATGCCACACCCGCCTCGGTGGCCTAGTTGGCTAACGCGCTAGTCGTGTTGAGCTCGACCGCCGAGGACGGGGAGATCGAGGTTCGAATCTCGGTCGGGTGAACTGGGGGTGGTTTTTCCTAAATGGTTTTCCACTCTCCTTCCACGCAAATGCGGGTTTACTTCCTCTAAATTCAACCCTCCCAATTCCTAATCCGTTAGCGTAATTAGTACTTAAGCGTATAACCCGAACGGGTAGTAAGACACGGTGCTAAATNAGGTATACAGAGAAATATTGTCATCATGATATAATAGAATTGCAATTCCATATGTAGTCACTAGACTCGCTGCGGTCGAGAGGTATTCTGTATGTTTCGAAAATCACAGTCTGAAATATTTATTGTTGTGATAAGTAAGTAATATTTTGTCAAAAATAAATCAATATTGGTATGGTAGGCCTTTCATTTTTATTTTAGACCGCAACCTATAGAGCAAAATGATATATATATGTTTGTGGAGGCTCTTGAGCGTTAGCACCTGTCACTCGCGCTTAAATCGGGGCCTGCTCGCGTTATAATAAAACCAAGAGATTTAAGTTCCAAGTGATCCAGAGTGAACTCTAAATTAGATTTTAGATACGTCTGTAAAAACTAACTATATAGTACGGCGTAGCACATTGACTATCTCGGCCCTTTAATTAAAATTAATCCATTTGCTCATTTGCTTCCATGTACCCACATAGGAAACTAGAGGTTACCTTCCATGTACCCATATAGGAAACTAGAAGTTACCTTTCAAGAACCTATACAAAAAACTAGAGGTTGCCTTTCAAGAACACATATAGGAAACTAGGGGTTACCTTCCATTTACCCACAATAGGAAACTAGAGGTGACCTTTCAAGAACCCATATAGGAAACTAGGAGTTACCTTCCATGTACCCACATAGGAAACTAGAGGTGACCTTTCAAGAACCTATACAAAAAACTAGAGGTTGCCTTTCAAGAACACATATAGGAAACTAGGGGTTACCTTCCATTTACCCACATAGGAAATTAAAGGTTACCTTCCATGTACCCATATAGGAAACTAGGGGTTACCTTCCATTTACCCACATAGGAAATTAAAGGTTACCTTCCATGTACCCATATAGGAAACTAGGGGTTACCTTCCATTTACCCACATAGGAAACTAGAGGTGACCTTTCAAGAACCCATATAGGAAACTAGGGGTTACCTTCCATTTACCCACATAGGAAATTAAAGGTTACCTTCCATGTACCCATATAGGAAACTAGGGGTTACCTTTCAAGAACCCATATAGGAAACTAGGGGCTACCTTCCATATGCCCATATAGGAAACTAGAGGTTACCTTCCATGTGCCCATATAGGAAACTAAAGGTTACCTTCCATGTACCCATATAGGAAACTAAAGGTTACCTTCCATGTACCCATATAGGAAACTAGGGGTTACCTTTCAAGAACCCATATAGGAAACTAGAGGTTACCTTCTATATACTCATATAGGAAACTAGAGGTTACCTTCCATGTGCCCATACAGGAAACTAAAGGTGACCTTTCAAGAACCCATATAGGAAACTAGGAGTTACCTTCCATGTGCCCATATAGGAAACTAGAGGTTACCTTCTATATACCCATATTGGAAACTAGAGGTTACCTTTCATGTGCCCATACAGGAAAAGAATATATTTAATAAAAGATGAAAAAAGAAAAGGAAAACCCCAAAAAATATGGCAATTATTAAATCAAAATAAATTCTATATTTGAAACAAAAAATTCCAGTCCGCTTGTATGGCAACAATGAGTGTACAAACAGACCCAATCCATAGAGAGCACAATATCTATATAAGATCAATTATAATATAAGTTACATTTTTACAAAATCATAATGGGGAAAAAAGGAACTTTATGGTTTACCTAAGAGCACCACACTATATCATTAATCTTTTTTATTTTAATTGTTCTGTTGCCACTAACTAAAAGCTAATTTTGACTTCGATTTTTATCTCTGTAATATTTACAATAATTCACCGCCTTTTCGATAGTCTTTGGTTTTGGTGTTCGTTCAGTTTTCATGTTTTTTTGTGTTTTTTTGTCTCGTATGTAAAATTACAGTTTTCTATCTCACCTAGAAGTAGTTTAAGAAATGTTTATCACAGTTTTTCTAATAAATTTCGAGAGACCAAAATACTTTTTTTTTAGCTGGGGTATATTAGTTCTTAAAATCTTTGAAATGTGGTGGTGGAGAAGACTTTAGAATCTCAGGTGAACAGACAAGGGAAGTCCTAAGAAGGGTTGCTGGGAAGACAAACATTTGTGATGTAATTTTTCTGTACAAAGCAAACTGGATAACACATATCCTTAGCAGGAACTGTCTTCTGCACGACGTATTCAAATATTGGATGACTTGAAGGAAATAAAAAGAAAAATCTGGGAGCTGAAAGAGGAGGAAGAGGACAGGGCGCATTAGCGATCCAAGTTCACTCACAAAAGGAATGTAGGTCAGAACAATAATAATAATAATTAGGTATGTAAATTTTCAAATCCCCTTTTCCTAAACCTAGATTTTGAAAACATATTTGCCTCTGATTCGGAAACTTTTAATTTTATTTCTAAACTTTTTTTAGATAGAAGTATTTTACCATGAATGGTCCAATAACTTTGTAAAGATAAGATATTTTCGTATCTCAAATATATATACATATATATATATATATATATATATATATATATATATATATATATATATATATATATATATATATATATATATATATATANATATATATATATATATATATATATATAAGAGGATATTTATATATATATATATATCAAAATATCCTCTTATGTAGAGTACCTTCTAAGTCATTTTGTAATCAACATTGATAACATTTAACCATATTATTAATGTTATATTATAGGTATTGATAATATATTTCAAAATTAGTCTATAAAGATCACATGACTTGACGTATGAATGTTTGAAAGTAGATCTAATAAATTTTTCTAGCTGTCACATATATCCACTCGCAATAAAATTGAGATAAATAGCCACGCACAGGATTTAAGACTCACCCCTTTTCTAAAAGTACTTGATAACTCTGATATGATAGATTGAGGCCAATAAGTTATTATTATAATTATTATTACTATTTGTACGTTTAGCACAAGTTTTTATTTACGTTTATTATACGACTTTATTCCAGAAGTAGGGAGGAGAGGTGTATCTTAGACGAAATGTGTGCGCATTATTATGCAGAGTTTAAAATAAGTTGACAATGAACATCGCAAGTAGAAAATCATCATCAGTGCATCTAGATGGGATTTGAACCAAAACCTCTTCGTCAACGTCGACTAAGTGCTTTGTGAGACCCCGCGATGCTTTAAAACCCCTTGACCGCCGTTTGGATCGTAAGATCAATATATTTATTTTATTATTTTTAAATATCATACATTGATTGTTGATGAAATAATTGATATATAAATACAATAATATATGTCTAGGAACAAGTAAATATAACACGCCATTTGCATTATTGTGTAAAACGAACCAGAGACGAGACTTTAATAGAATACATTATTTAATATATTTTATCATAAATAATAAATATACATTAATTTAAACATGAGGAATTTAAATGAATTTGCGTCGGATCAAAGAATATAATTACAAAGGCTCTCTATCCAAAACACAATATAACTTAATGAAGATTTTTTAAAAAAGTACAATATGGTGATTACCAGTACCCGGATTTTGATAACATTTCATCTCTTTGTTATTACATAACAGACAATGTTCATGTGTGTATACATTCTGTTCATGGTTGTAAAAACTATCTTTTATAGGTCATTATTTGGTCAGTTCTTGTTATTTTGGATTTTTTTGTTAATTTTTTTTTGGCTTTCATCATTGTTGAGTCCCTTTTTATGAATTTTTGGGTCTATTTAGGCATTTTTCAAGAATTTTAGGCATATATTTTGCGTAAATATGTTTTTAAGCACTCTCGATATTTTATAAATGCATAAATTCTCATATATATTTTAAACAAACAGTTGTCGAAATGAGAAGATAATGTAGACAATGAAGTTTGTATTCCTTTTGCTTGTATATTTCAAAAATACACAATCCTGGTGAGACTGCAATTAAGCTTGAAAGGGTTGTGTTGGAAGGTTGAAGCAAGTATTTGTAAATAAATATAACTTTCAACAGGATTCAATAGTTGAGTTGTTATGGACTTTTCAATGCATGTCCTAGTTTCCATTTGTAAAGTACGTGTTTTATTTAGTCATGTACATCGACTACTAGTTTTTGTTCATATTTTTAGGTCACTTAATTTTTAGGTCACTTTACTAAGGTTTATTTTTATTTTTAAGTCTGCAGAGTCCCAACCCAGGTGGTGATGATATTTTATCTACGTAAATGTAAAGGAAACGACAGGAGCTACCTCACAAGCCAACAAATAAACCATAGGATCAATGAAAAATAAGATATCACAAACAATGAATTTGCCGAACTTGTTTACAATGTCAATCCTTAGATTGAACTGTTTATAAAGTTACGTTTAATATTCCATTCAAAGCACTGTTAGTACAAGGTGTTTAAAAAGTAACTTTATATATGCTTTTGTATATCGGACTCAATTTATGAAATCTGTGATTTTTATATGTTGTAGGGTGTTCAAGAAATCAGCCCCCAATAACAAGTTGACCCTGTACCTGGCCAGCCGAGACCTGGTCATTTCCGAGAAGAAGATTGACAAGTTACAAGGTGTGCTTCTTGTTGATCCCGACTATCTACAAGATCGCAAGGTATTGTAAATACAGCTATGGGAAGAAATACTCTTTTATTTTTTATAATTATCGTGAGGAAAAAAAACACATTGGAAAAACCCATCCCTGTGTGCACCCAGCCAAGATTCGAACCAGAACTCCCACAACAACGGCGACAAGTGATTAACGGAAAATAGCATCTTAAACTACTCTGAAATCGTAGCGATCCTCTAAAATGTTATTTATATGGCTGTATACTTTAAAGGTTTTTTTAATTCAGATAACGTGAGCAAGTATTAAAACCTCCGACGTCTCACCCCCGTTTCAATGACGACCATTTAAAGGTTGGCTCCTAGGTTGTTGACAGGGCTGGATCCGTTTGACAGGAATGTACTAGTGAAAATTATTACCTCTTACATTATTTTGTGTGTGGTTTGTCAAATGAATAATGAAAGGAATAATTTAATAGTACAATCCCATCAAGCGGAGCTAGTCCCAGTATCGACCCACGAGGTTCCCTAGACGAGTTTCATTATAAAAATGACTTATAAGTTGTTTCTGATAACATTGAAAGTGCACAAGAGGGAGAAACTTCATATCAAAAGCGCACGAAGATATGGATCAAAAGCTGACATATATCTTTTATTAAAAGCGCACAGGGACAAAACAACTGTATAACGTGGCAACATGACAAACATGTATTGTAAGCAACCCTCTTACTCTTTACAATAATTTACAATAAAATAAAATTACAGCGTTAAGTTAGGTTAGGTTAGGTTGGATAGGATGCAGACCCAGTACAACTCAAATTGAAATAAAGATGTGTCGTTCGTGAACGAACCAACAAACGGTGTTGCCACATGGAGCCCAGAGACTAGAAACTAAGGTGCGCCTTTGATGCACCCCTCCCCCTTTCCTGCCCTTGTGTGCTTCTGTTGAACTTCAAAGCAGGTAAACAAATTTAGCCCCGGTGCGCTTTCAGTACGTAGCCAAGTTGTTTACGTCAACCCACGAAACTCGGAAACTATGGTAGATTCACGTGAAGCAAACAAACCTCCCAAAGCCTGGCTAGTCCATGAGAGGTTCTGATCTTTTCTCCAGTTTAGTAATGTAGTCACACATAGGCCTATTATTATAAACCTCTTTAAGGTGCGGCAGAAGGGAGCGCAAGTATTTTTACAGTTTATATATAATATAAATTGTTTGGCAAAAATAAATCAAATATTTCTTTAGTAGTAACATAGAGTTTAGTTTTCTTCACATTCTAATATCAACAGATCTTGAATATGTATCAAGATTGTCCTGGAATTTTGTCAAAACATTTTAGATAAAGATAAAAAGTATTGACAAAATTTCAGGACACCCTTGACAGATATTCAAGATATGTTGATATTAGCATGTGCAGAAAACTGAACTATATATTGCTACTGGAGAAATATTTGATTTATTTTGGCTAAAAACTGTAATGCTATGAAAAATGTAAAATTACCCGCACTTCCTTCTGCCGCACCTTAAGATATACATTCTTATAAATAATTTGTGTTTTTCTAATCTCTTTTCTCCAGGTGTATTTCGCAAAAAGATACAACCCATACTCTTAAGGAAGTGATTCCCAAACTGTTTTTTTAAGGAGCCCTTAAAATAGTTGGTACATACTTGGGGAATCCCTAAGTGACTGACATATATTAGGTTTGACAGGGGTAAATTACAAAATATACGCGTAAACCAATAGGGTTGGTAAATAATAATTAACTGATACTTTTGAATAATAAAGTATTTAAAGCGTTTTTATTGCCTATTTCTTTTACTAATTACTGCCCTTCGATAGTTAAACTTGGCTTAGACATATTCTTACTAACCTCACTTTTGTCATTATTACTGTCACTCTTCTCTTCATATTCTTCGAATAAACTAGTTCTCTTAACATATTTCCACATTGTCCAAAATTTATGGACAGATCGATAAAAAGCAAGCTTTTGTAAATTCTCGCGGAACCCTAACCCTGAACACGATCTTGCCGAACACCGGTGTTCCGTGGAACCCTGGCTGGGAATCATTGCTTTAAGGTGGGACTGTAGGGTACGTGAGTTAAGGGCAGTATTTTTTGCAGTTTTTATATGAAAACATGTTTTTTTGTCAAAAGAAATCAAATATTTCTTCAATATCTGTCAAGGGTATCTTGGAATTTAGTTAAAACTTTTTATCTGTATTTAAAAAGTTTCTCATCTAATGCCGTTATGCTTATAACAGATATTCGACAACTGGTGATATCATTATGTGAATAAAATTAAACTTTTAATTTCTACTGAAGCAATATTTTATTTATTTAACCCCAAAAAAAGTTTTGCTATAAAAACTGCAAAAACACCGCCCTTAAGTTGGGTTCCCAACACTCCCGTCATAAGATTCGGTTAAAATCGTAGTGTGCAGTATTGTAACATAGTTGAATTTGTTCTCGTACTTCTCTTCTAGAAGCGTCAGAACATCTATCTATTTCTTCCTTTATATAAAGCATTTCTCGTGCAACGCTTTACAGATGGGGAGCGTCATTTCACATGCGAGTGTCCCCGTAGTGTTGAATCAATACCAGTCGACTGTTTCGCAACTCTGATATGACAAGAACAGAACTTTCCCATTTAAAACATGTGGCAAGTACTCGATGTAGATTCTCCATGAGCTGGCGGGCAATATGATGACGAGAGATATCGGGGAAATTAACTTAAACTTGATCAGAAAACCTATTCACAGCACCTGTCTGCACTTGAAACAGTTATCTTTAAAATACGACATAATTGTCATTTTTCTTTTGTAAATAAAATATTGAGAAAAAGAACTCTAGTATTTAATCCAAATCTGTAACACAAATAAAAATAAATGGTACGGCACACCGCACAGACTTTCTCTCTCTTTCTATAAACTCGTAAGATTTCTGAACGGAAAATAATGTATATTGTATCATCACCACTCCACATAAGAACACGCATAAAATAATATACAATAATATAGAATCAATGAGAAAAGAGGTGCATCTTTGTTCACCTAAGAGCATTTCAAACAGTTTAATGTCTTCCACAAGGGTCAACACTTCGTATTCAAATTTCGATTTCTGGTTAAAATTTTAACATTTTATAAGGTGTTGCAGATCTTCAAGTCATCGCATTGATATTTAATTATTCATTTATACATTTTGA
>CABFWO010002711.1:59959-73172 GCA_902155825.1 Timema genevievae
TAATTTTAGGGGTAGATATCCAATTCCAAAAACCCCTCGGGGCAACCCTATGAAAACCCTAGATATCAAGTTTCAGCTCAATCGGTAAAATAGTTTAGGCTCTAGTTGGAGGTACAGACAGACAGACAGACGGAAATTCAAAAACCACTTTTTCGGATTCAGGAAGTCATGAAACGTCAAAATTCATCAAAATCTCGACTTCGATTTTTTTTGACGATCACCATACTTTCTCTACCTGTAAGATAGAGAGAAAGTAATAAATAATCATATAGTTTTAGAGATAGAAATTAACAGTGGAAAATATTCAACATATATGTGAAACTGTAGTCATCGTAAAGTTTGACACACATCAGTTTCATTATAACTAACCGCATAGGTGGGCGTGCGGATTAAACGTCAAGCTGGTTTGGTCTGATTTGTCGGTGGTGGGACGGTTGAGAAATGAATTATGGCGGGCTGTAATGAAGTAGATTTTCCTCATTAACTTATTAGTTTAATTAAATATAGAGATGTGGTATTGAGGGAAAAGTATCGATAGGAGTAGGTTTTGATATCTAAATAATTGGCAGGAAATTGTATAAGATTATCATGTTTTTAGTGTTTTTTACTATTTTGATCAATACAAAGTATTGTAATAATGAAAAAATTCATCTCCAGATTATGATGAATATTTATATTATGTGAACACGAACCCAAAAAACTCGCTTTTTTAATTCTGTCTGTCAGTCTGGCTGTCTGTCTGTCTGTCGGTCTGTCCCTGGTCACGGATACAAAACTGTTTGATAAATTTTGTTCAAACCTGATATTTGGATTTTATAGGGCTTTCCTCAGGACTTTTATTCTATGATTTTGATTTCTCAAAAATGGCTCTAACGATTTTGTTTAAAATGCATATCTAGGATTTTATTGACATGACAAATAGCACTGTATAATTGGTTTTTGGGAAAACATTTGTTGGAAGGAAGTTTACTGAGAGGAAATTTTTGAAAATTATAAATATTTCGAAAATAGTTCGAACGATTTTGTTTAAAATGTATATCTGGAGATTGTGTGGTTAATTTGTTTTTCTATTAAAAACTTATTTATGGGTAGTTTACTGGTGAGGGTGTTTTTTAATGTGAATATTTTTAAAAATGACTTTAGCGATTTTGTTCAAAATGGTTATATGGTAAGATGTTTTCATTAGAAATAGTTGTGTGGATTTGTTTTTCTTAAAAAAATAATCATTTAATAGTAGTACACTAATGATCAATTTTTGAGAAATTTTTTGAAAATAGTTCTAATGATTTGGTTCAAAATTGGTATCGGGGAACTATTTTAGATTAATAGTAATATATCTTTATTTATCTAAAATAATTAATTTAAGGATATTTTACTTACGACAAATTATAGAAAATTTGAATTTTTTAAATTGACCTTAAAGATTGAATTCAAAATGGGAATTTGGGAAAAGTTTTTTATGATAAATAAGAAAAAAAATTCAACTTAATAGTTTTTGGATGGTTAACAAATAAATTATTTTTGAAAATTTGAATTTTTTAAAATATATATTAACAATTTAGTTTAAAATTTATATATAAAGTGTTTTTATTGGGATTAACAAGATGATGCTTACTTGAGGGTAGTTCACTCAAAATATATTTTTGAAAATTATCTTCGAAGCTATAATACACTATATGAGAAAGTTTGTGCAATTGTGCCGTATCATTTCTTTATTTATCTATAGAAATATTGATTTTTTTTCTCTATCTCTTTATTATTGTTTACATTGTCTAGCTATAAATAATAGATACATTTTTTAATTAAATATAATTGTTATCATAATTTATATTAATCACTAAAACTAGTAATAAAATAATCAAAATGTTATAAATTAGGGCATAGGGTCAAGCTCATTTCTGAACGAAACAGAAGGAACTTTTTTAAATTATAAGAGTGTGAGTTTAAAAAGATTGCATTACGGCATTATAACCAAATGATTGTGTTTATCAATACTGATTCACCCGCTTCAGTGGTCGAACCGTCTAAGGTGCCATTCTCATGTTAGACTGGCCCGCTGCCAACGGGGAGATCAGGGTTAGAATCCTTGTCTAGTCTACTGAGGATGATTTTTCCTAAATGGTTTCCCACTCTTCTTCTAGGCAGATGCGCGTAAATTACCTCTAAAATGCTTCCTTCCTCATACCTACCCCATTAGAGTGAATTATAATGTACGCGTATAGTCTTAAAAAGGTAGTAAAAGGCGGTGATAAATTATACTGGTTCGATTCTTGGGTCTACGTACTCATTTGAGTAAAAATATCGAAACAAAAGTATTGAGTAGAAAAGTATTGGTACTGAAAGGGGAAAAATCATTATTAGTAAAATATCAACATTTTTTTACACATCTTTAATCAAAATAAAATAAAATAAAAAATAAAATTGTATAACTATCAAACCCCAACATCATTTGTTATTTACAAATTAAATTATTTTAAAATGTAATGCTATATTCTAAGCCACCTTTGGGCAAATCGCGGTCCATCAAGTATTTTTATGCGGGCAAGCTATAACTATCTATATAATAAAAATAAATTAGTGGTAAAAATACCAGAATTTAAAAAATACGATTAAAGATGTATATAAAATGTATATTCAGCATACCAATGTACGTACATTTATAAGCAGTTTTAAGAATCTCAACTACTAAATTTACACCTGACTGAAAATAAATGATGAAAGAAATGAAAAATTCGCATTCATCTCATTAAGTTATGTTCTATTAGAAAATCACTTTTTTACCTTGTCTTTATTTTTATGTTGTCCATTTAATTTATTTTAGTAATCATAAATTTCGTTTACCAAAAAAATAATATTTTATTTACTAGACCCTTCTTAAATTTAAATGCTCAATGCAGCCGTTCAACTAAATGATTTGGTTTGTCCCAGTTCTAAACAACACCAAGGCCCCTTTCACAAGGTCAGAGTGTTCGCCCGTCCGAGTTATTGCATGTCACCCGGAAAGATAGAAATACACGGGAAGGCATGGATATTTTCACACCATCCGGAAACGGACAAATATATCCGTCCGAGCGTAGAAAACTGTCGGATCTCCCTGCTACAAACCCTCGGGCCACAGAGTGTAATGAATGACTTCACTTGATCCGAGTGTTTAGTCGTCCGAGAGCACTCGTGGTGTGCTGTTGAAGTTGGTTTGTTTGATTTTATCATAATTTTTTTTAAAACTTTAATTCAACGCAACACCCAACATTTCAACAGGTTGAACCATCGTTATCATCATCATGATCAACTGATTCCAACTGCCTCCATCATCCTCTATCCTTCCACCATCCTACTCCTCTTACTAGCACACTGTTATCTGCTTCTCCCATATCTTTCTTGGCCTGCCTTGCGGTCTTTTTCCTACATAATACTTCATTTCCATAATTATTGTCTTTAGCATCCTCTCCTTCTCCATCCTCATTACGTGCCCATACCATCTCAGCCTTGCCTCCTCTGCTATCTCATATACTCCCAGATAACTTAATTCCTTATCCTGTTTCCCCTTGTGACAGGTAACATGTTCCTCACAAACTTTATTCCCATGGCCTCCACTTTGCTAGTCTCTCTTACATTCAGTCTCCATGTTTTTATTGCATGTAATGCAATGCGTACAATGTAATGCAATGGGTACAAAGTATACCCTGTACAACACTTCCTTACACTTCAAGGGCACTTCTATTCTCCATAGCAGGTCTCTCACACAAACAAGTTGAATGAAATTCCTCGTATTTGTATTTTGTTTCGGTAGCAATTTCTGTACACGTTGCAGCAACTCATTGAAGGTCGCGAATAACATGCGGAAATAATTTTTTTAAACTTTTCTTTGTTTTCTCTTAATTCTTGAAATATCATAAAAGGTATCTTTTTTTCTAATATAGGATGAACCCAAAACTGCCATTAACGTTTATTTTTCGGCAATGACTTAAAAAAATCGAGCACAAATATTATTATTATTTTTTTTTTTTTGCGTCCGCTATATATCGCAACCCATTGAAAACTAGCTCCCAATACAAAGAAAAGGTCCTGGAACCGGGAGACACTCGGATACATATTGCTTATCGTGTGTGGAGAGCATCCGGACGCTGTCCGTCCGGACCTTTTCCCGGATGGGCTAACACTCGGACGGTGTGAAAGGGGCCTAGGTAACCTAACATGAGACCTTCAACTCGACCAATTGAGTCAAGAGTTGCTGTTTAAGTACAGGATATAAAGTTCCCCAGAGTTGTGTCGTCGTGAGGATTCAACAGACAGGGGCAACATTTTAGCATCATGCATCTGTTGAATATTAATGAGACAGTAGACCTACAACGTACAGCCAAACACACCAAAATGTGAGAGTTGGAAAGTTATTCCAATTTATTGTTTACTAGCTGGTGTAACCGTTCATCACACGGGGAATCTATGAAGTAGGTTTGTTATTTTTATAAGATAAAATAAAACACAGGGTATGGAAACCAAATATTAAATTATGTTTAAATATTAATCCTTTATTGGTTTGAATTGTGATACAAAACGTGAAAGAAGACTAACTAATACAAAATAGAAATATAATCTAAAAATATTTTAAAAGCTAAGATTTATTTGAGGATCAGAATATAACTTCTCTATAAACAATATTTTGAACTCTCGCATGCTGGTGCTAGTAAAAAATTGAAAGAAGAATGTCACAACATACATAATTAGTTGATAAAGGGTTGTAATTAAATACAACTAGAATTGTTTTGGCATTTTCTTGCCGCACACAAACTGTTTACTTTTTTCTAACCCGTTTCTTCTTACCCATTTTACAAATTTTGCTATATTTATACTTTTTTAATCTTATAATCTCTTAACCCTTTATCCTTTTTACCCCTTTTTACCACCTTTTACCCTCTTAATTCAATTTACTCTGTTTAGCCTTACAACCATTTTTACCCTTTCATACCCTTTTGCCGCTTTTTAATTGTTTACTATTTTTTATCTCTTTTAACCTTTATACCCTTTATATTTTTATTAGATTTACTTATTGGCTTTTTCCATTTTTCTCCTTTTTGAAATTTACTACCATTTTTGTTTTGTTGTACGCTTTTTGACATTAAGGTCCTTTTTGGACATTTTTACATTTTATGCCCTTTTGGTCTTATTGTCCTTCTAGATTATACTTTAATTGACCTTTTTACAATTTTTGGCCTTTTTGTCTTTACTTTTTACACCTTTTTATATTAATTATCTGTCTAAGCCCCCAAAATAATGTAGGGTAAAAAGGCGCATAAAGAGCATAGAGAGTAAAGAGAGAGAAAAAAATAGAAATCTAAATAAAAATTAAAAAGGGTTAAGTATAAAGGATAGAAGTTACATAATAATAAAAAGAGTAAAAAGAGTAAATATTATCAAAATTGTAAGGTTCCAGTTTCTAGGTGCACATGTTCATGCCCAGAGAATACTATTTTTTTTAAATTTCAGACGTTTGGGTGAGGTAGATATTGAGCAATAATCATTACAGACACACTCTTCATTTTATTAATATAGAGATAAGATTTTTAAAAAATCTGTTTTTCCAGAGTCCCATTTTAAAATTTGAAATTATCACATTTTGTTGGTTATTTTGAAATAACCTTCTTACCAAGATTAAATTTTATTCTCCCCCCCTCTTAAGTTGTTTTTCCTGTTAGGTTTGAAAGTTTTGAGCCCACCTCATCATTTCATCAACCCAACCCCAACTTGAAAATCTTAAATTTTAAGACCTGTTTGATTAATTATTTACCTACCTGCCAAATGTATCTACCTTCTCTAAAAGTTTTTTTAGATCCCCAATAAACTTACATTCCCAAATAAGATAATACCCTCCTTCCCCTTTTTCCAGAGTCCCCTTTTGAAATATGAAATTATCAGGATCTTTCTATTATTTTGGAATAGCCCCTTAACCTTCCTGCCAAGTTTAAATTTTGTAATACCCTTTATGTGGTTAATTCTGTTAATTTTGAAGGTTTTAACTCCCACGCTCCATCCCACATCCCCATTTCAACTCTAACTTTTAAATCTAACATTTTAGGATATGTTTGACTATTTACCTCTAGACCAAATTTCAACTACCAAATTTCAACCATCCCTAAAAGGTTTTTTTCCACGTTTAGACCCCCCCAATAGTTTAAATTTAGAGTGCCCCTTTTTGAAATTTCCCATTTTAAGATTTTTCTGGTTGTATTAGGTAGTCCCTCTACCAGCCTACCAGGTTTCCTGCTGAGTTAAAATTGTTTACTAACCTTTCAAGTTGTTTGTTCTATTAGTTTTGAAAGTTTTGAACTCTCCCCTCCGTCTTTTTCCATTTCACCTACTCCAACTTAGAAATCTTAAATTTCAAGACCTGTTTGTTTATTTGGAGTGGAACTTCTACCAACCTGCCAAATTTCAATTATATACCCTTTTTTATAGGCATTTTATATATTTAGAGTTTAGACCCCCAAATGTGACCCATTTAAAAATTTCACATTTTGAGAATTTTCTAATTATATGAAGCAATCCCTCTACCCCCCTACCAAGTTTCCTGTCGTGTTTTGGTTTTATACTACCATTGTAAGTTGTTCTTTTCTATTAGTTATTCCAATTTATTGTTTATAAATCTTTTGTTTCTCTCGTGAATAGAAAATGTTGGCGTACAGTAATCGGTGCGTACACAAAATTAATTTTCTTTCTCACCCCGCTCCCCTTTTAAAACACCCTCCCCCCCCCCCACACACACACACACACACACACAAGCGTATAAAGTTTAATTTAATTAAACATTACAGCTCAAACCAGGCGTTACCTTCTAGTGTAGTGGTTCTCAACGTGGGGTACATATACCCCCAGGGGTACGTGCTATGACATTTGGGGATACGTGAAAATATTTGAATAGTATGTAAGTTAAAAGATGAGTCAAATTTATTAAATTAACTCAACGATATGGCGAGAGGCAGTGCGGGGTTTCTTCTATATTTTATCTTGAGAAAATAATTTTAATTTCAAACATAAAATAGTTTTTTATAATTTTTAATAAATTATTAAATAATTTAAATGCGTTGGGCACAATTCATGGAAATGGGCTGCCAAGAGGTACACAAGTGAAAAAAGGTTGGGAACCGTTGTTCTAGTGCGTTAGTAGCCAGGCGGATAAAGTAAGCGTCAGTATTGTCTTATCTTGTTTTCCTGTGGTGAAAAGGTCCTAGTTTGAATCCCATCCGGGCGTATTGAAGTGTTTCCTCCCCCTCTCCCGCCACCCATAAAAAGTGTTTCCACCCCTTCCACTTTATATGCGTATAGCCTGAAAAGTTAATAATACGCAGTGATTAAAAAAAACATATATTTAACTTCTCCCGATGTGGCTTTAGTCAAGTGAAGAAAGAATTCAGAAACCCACACTTCGATATTATATCTCGTTGGAGCATATTCGGCCGTGAGATGGCTTATTTTGTAATTATTGGTGGCGTTAATAAATATTTACATAGCTACACGTTCTGTCAATAAACGAGTCTATCACTTGTTTTTTTAGTGCGTCTAATTTATTTATTTTATTTGAGGTGTTTAGCGTGTACTTTCTGAACCAAATGATTATATCAGTACATGAGAATCTCTATAAGCGAGAGGGAAAGGGCCTACCAAAATTGCCGGGAAATATATTTTCCCACATACCTTCCAGGGTTCTTTTATAGGCCATAATCGACATGGAACCGATGGCTCCACTTCCCGTCCGAAGGAAATTGTGCTAAGGATTTTTATCGTTCAAGAAAAATCCGTTAACCTCAGCTAGATTTGAAACTACGAGCCTCGGATCCTGAGGCTATCACTTCCTCCCAAGACCACCGGTGTCGACTGCGTCTTACTACCTGTCTGTAATGTCCGCATTTTTCATGAAGTGAGAGTGTTAAACAATTTATCAGTAGATGGGGGACGTTGAATGGAATCGGCTGTGTTTCGAACCCCAACTTCCCCTCATTGGTAAATCATGTAACACGTTAAACACACCTTTATCCCCGTGCCCACCGATATGGGTTATATTTAAATTGTGCGTTATTTCTAATTTAGGTAAAATAATTATTTCACTTCACATCACTTTACTTTAAATTATTTACCTAATTGGTTTTCCATTCTCCTTTAGTGCAAATGAGGTATCATTAATTTTAAATTATACCTTCCCACCTGTATCCTACTAGCGTGATTAAAATACGCATAGCCCAAGAGAGTAGTAATAAGTGGCTACTACAAACACTTTAACTAACATTACCACGCTGATTCTTTCTATTCGTTTCTAGAATATTTCATATTGATATAAAAATTAAAATTTTGTTTATGGATGGTATTTTTCTAATGTAAAACTTTAGCGGTGACTTTAGAGCAATAGGCCTTTTTTAATGTGTAAATAAAGTTATATAGAACATTAACTTAAATCCACTCTCCTTAAACATTTTCTAAAAAAAAAATTTCGTTTACTTCCAAATAATAATTAATTAATAACCTCCGGTTACGACACCTTCGGTTCATTATAAACATTCGAACGTTCTCGGTATTTGCTTGTCGACTCCAGAGTATCATATTATGTTCGGGTGCGAGGTAGTTATGAATTCTACTGATAATATAACCTTTTAAGATTATACGCATAAGTACAAATTACGCTAATGTGTTAGAAATGAGGAAGGTTTAACTAAGAGGAAGCGTACCCGTATTTGCGTGGGGGGATAGCGGAGAACTATTTAGGGCAAACCACCCTCAGTAGGCCTACACATGACCGAGATTCAAACTCTAATTTCTCCATCTTCAGGAGTCTAGTCTATTGTGATAGTGACGTCTTATAACATTTATCCACCCGAGTGAATGGGATTTTATCTCCTCAGTGAATAAATCATAAGGTAAACCATCTTATTAAAAGCGAAGTGCCTTTCGCACCTGTGTGTCTCATGACATAAAAATCCCAACTTGATTAATAGGTTTGTTCACTACAATCCCTCGGCGCCCAGTTAGGAATAAACTAATCAAAGCTTAGCCCAGCATAATTTATTTTCAAAGTTTTTTTTTACCAAGGCCATTTCCGTTTTACTCAGCTTTCCCTAAAAAGCAGCTCTCTCAATACACAGCAACACCCGGGAGAAATCTTCCAAAAATAGTTGAATTTGAATAGCTGCTCGGACTCAACGATTTTTACGAAACTCAAAAAATTTGAGTAGGTCTACTAGAAATTTTCGATATTTTTCTCGAAAATTCCTATTTTAATTAATTTTATTCAGTTTTAAGATATAATTTCATACAAAATAGAGTCCCTCAATATTTCTTTTTGTCTAATAAAAAATATTTACTATTTTAATAAATTGATTTGAAAATCCAAATTTGGGGGATTGTAAATTTTTTCACAAATAAAAATTTTAATTTAAAAAACTATGTTGGTTCTTATTTATGCCTAGATCTTTAACAGAAACACAGCTTGAAATATTACTTGTAAAAATATTGCAATACACTACTCGAACTCAAACTAAAACTCATTTTTACTCAAACTCAGCTCGAACTCATCTCGAAGTGAAAAATGCCTACTCGCAGTCTTAAAAACAACCAATGGCAAGTCTGATTTGAAAGCAAAGGATAGAAATGGTCTACAGGATGGTCCAATTAAAGCGAATCATTTTTAAAATAAGATAGAAAACATCTTAAATGAAACAGTTCAAAGATTCTTCCCAGGACGCATCATTTCCCGGTTCGGTGACGTTCCGTGGTCTCCGTGGTCACCGGATTTAACAGAACCTCGATTTATTATTTTAGGGGAATTTGAAAGGGATGTTCTTTCATCGATTCCACAATAGTTCAGACTTAAAAGGTCAGAATTAGCCACGAGTTTGGTGCTATTTCACTAGATCTGATTTTCAGGGTCTGTTACAGGTTTCGCCAGCGATTTCAGCAATGTATTACGAATAACGGAGCACATCGGGGAAGGTGGGAACGTAGGGGACGCCAGATAAATGGCAGGATTTTTGCAGTTTTTATATTAGCAGAACAATTTTGGTGGCCAAAAATAAATCAAATATTGCTTCTACACAAACATTAAGTTTAATTTTCTTCACAAGGTAATATCAACAGTTGTTGAATATTCATCATGGGTATAGCGGCATTAGATGAGAAACTTTTTTTAAACTAAGATAAAAAGGTGTCATTAAATTCCAGGACACCCTTGAGGGATATTCAACAACTGTTGATACCACCATGCGAAGAAAATTAAACTAAATGTTGCTACTGGAGCAATCTTTTATTTATTTTAGCCAAAAAAAGTTTTATTATAAAAACTGCAAAATCACTTGTCTTTCCTCGCGTCCCCTTCAACCCTACCTTAATGGATGACATCATTTTTAAACATCGTTTTATTTAATAACTTTTATTTACAAAGGTTTTAAGAAACCAGCGAACTGTTTCAATTAAGATTTGGTCCATTGTACTATAGTTTTATATTTCATTTTTAAAATGGATCACCCTGTATGTGGAGGATATGATCCCTATGAATGTGAATGGGTTAAAAGTAGCTATAAAAGGTATTCGAAAACTCAAAGTCCAAATTGCACATATAGTGTGTTTGAACCTAAAGTAATACAAAATACCTATACACTTAAATCCGGAAAACTATGCTAACACCATTAAATTGTGTTCAAAGTTTCAGCGTACAGTGTCGGGAGAGCAAAGTTGTTCAAGCATACGTGTACAACAGGTTGCATAAGAGTTAGGCCCGCGGCACTACACACCTCGACATCTTGGAGCAAGGCAGCATAACATATCACAATTAATAGTAAACAACACACCAGTCCATCTAGAAATGGGAATACGTTCTGAGGGTCATCATTAACGGTCCTACATCACAGAAAGTGCTTGCCATTATTACATGTGTAGGGCCGCGCGCCTAACTCCTATGCAACTTGTTGAACACACATGCTTGAACAGCTTTGTTCGGCTGTGTACGCCGAAACTTTGAACACAATTTTATGGTATTAGCATAGTTTTCATGATGTAAGTGTATAGGGATTTTGTATTACTTTAGGTTCAAACAAACTATATGTGCAGTTTGGGCTATTAGTTTCCGAACAATCTGTATATTATGTTTCACGGCGTCTGGTTTTCTGCTCTTTTCCTAGAACTGAGATGGGTTGCTAATAGCCGACAGTCCGTCACTACACAAACAAACAAGCTCTGCTTACCCTCCAAACACTCCGTGCCCCAACGTCGATTGCTAATAATGTCAAATCAATCTCTTCTCGCTTCCAGGTGTTCGGTCAGGTGACCTTGACGTTTCGTTACGGTCGAGAGGACGAGGAAGTGATGGGTCTCAAATTCTGCAACGAGGCCGTCATGTGCCTGGCGCAACTGTATCCTTGTCACGAGCGCGCGGTGCCTGAGCCCAACACGCCGCTGCAGGTGAGCCAACAACTACAGGCCTACATGGTGGGGTGTAAGGGGTGGGGGGGGGGACTAAAGTTAAGGTCACTATTGTTGCAGTTTTTAATAGTAAAAATATTGTCACTAGTTTTTCCCCACATAAACCTTTAACTAAAATTCATTTTGAATTTGAAAACATGCATTACATTTAATAATTTTTAACTTATTTTATTTTGTTACAAACATTCCGTTTCTAAGCAGATTTATTAACTAAAAAGTTATTATATTAGTACTAGAGGTTGGGCCTGTCTCCAAAAGAAGCATTTTCGTATTTCACACAAAGTTTGTTCCGTGTTGATTTATTTATCTACTTTCAGAGGTTTCAAAACAGAAAGTAGTGTGATTTGTCTGCATGACTCAACCAGGCTATCGGAATAAGTTGCGTCTGCCATATTGAATTTTACAAATTTCAGAATTTTTCTTATAAAGATAGGATGCTCCAATACCATCTTGGGATTTTCTAAATTAAGGATTTTTATCATAAATATGGCATTCTCCATAGCATTTACAACATGTTTCAGCTCTCTAGATATCAATTTGTAAGTTGCGTCCGCCATTTTAGATTTTTCAAAATTCAGCTTTGCGGTATCGGGAAGTGAAAGAAAAATCTCTTGAATTACAGAAAGACACCGCATGGATTTTATTTGTATATTGTTACATGTTATAGAACAGAAGTGGGCAACATATTTTTCAATGTAGCCACAAGTTAGGCAAATGAGAATTCGCCACATCCTGTAAGAAATTGAGAAATTAGGTTGCTCAATCGAACGTTTAAAACAACACACACTGTTTGAACAAATGTATTTAAAACATATACTGTACACATTGACTACTCATTTACAACTGTCTCCGTCACAAATAATTAACATTTCTCGGATTTAAAATGTAGGACATTTTAAAGTAAAATTCAAAAATCTTTTTGCTTCCAATGCTTTGCTTTCAAGTTACAACCAGCACACGCCGTCAGGAAAAAGTTTATTTGTTTGTGAGAGTCGACAAACTAGAATTCACCACATGTTTATGGCAAATTCGCCACTTGTGGCTATTGGTGACAGGGCTGCCCACCCCAGTTCTAGAAGTTCGTGATCAAAATCCTGTCTCTAGAGCCCACTAATATTTATTATACATGTTACATTCGGGTGATTTCTCTCTATATATTTTTAACAGTTAGTTAACTAATCTAGACCAAAGTTTGTTCAGATCAAGGATTCCGTATTGGCATATAAGATAACTTTTCTTATTTAATTTTTTATTTTCACAATAATAAAAAAATTTGTTTAACTTTTTTTTCTCTTGCAATGTGTATCCAAATATTTATATTATAATATATTCTCTGTAGTGTTTTATTTAAAATGCACTATATTATGTCATTTAAAACTTATAATTCACATTAAAATATGTACTTTGTAGTACATAATATGTGATTTGTTTGAGATAAAGGGGACGAAGGTTGTATAGAAGTAGTGTTAACTAGAATATACCAAGAGCTTATTTCAAAAATTATATGTAAGCATTGATTACATAATTTACTTAAACTGGGAAATAGTAATTTAATACGCTATACAGTAAATATTTTGAAAAATACAAAATACAATTTAAAATCCTCCATCGCTTCCACAAACTGAACTAATCCTGTTATCTGAGCTCACGTCTTTGTTTAGGTACACATAATCCCCGGACTTTAGGGGAGAGTAAATCCATTTTTCTCTCCTCCAATATTTCGTGTGGTTTTTTTGTCTGGGAGCGGGGGGGG
>CABFWO010002711.1:73221-111035 GCA_902155825.1 Timema genevievae
GGGGGGGGGGGGGGGGGGTTAGGGGAAAGACCACTATTGTTTGTTTTGTTTGGGTTTTTTTGGTCAGCAAAATGGACTCGTATATAGACGGAAAGGGCAGTATATCATGGTATATCCTAGATTTGGTTGTAAACCACGGGGTAGATTATCGAAAGGGATGGAAACGTTATGCGACTCCAGGAGATGAACTGCCTCAAGACACAAATGAGTGTGGGTGGGTTTGTAGGGACGAGGGGGGGGGGCAGTAATACAGTACACTGGGATAAGAGATGGAGGATATAAGTAATGAAGTTTACATGTGAGAAAGAAAGAGAATATACCGCTTGGAAAAACAAACTGTTCACTCGCTAGATACGCGACTTTTCTATCGCTCGGTCCACGATTTTGTGAGCAATCAATAATATTGTGAACATACCTTTCAACATCCAGGGACTGTTCCCAAGTTGTAATTATTTTAAGTTTATGTCCTGAAAAACTTTTTTAGCAACCACAAGGATCCTGTGCTAGAATGAAGCGTGAGTTAAAATCAATATTTTGTTAGTTTTTATAACAAAACACTTTTTTTCGCTAAAATCAAATATAACTCCAGTAGATATATTAATTTAATTTTATACATATAATAATCTCAGCAGTTTTTGAATATTTGTCATGGATATCGCGGAATTCTATCTAAGCTTTTTATTTTTGTTAAAAATGTTTCTTATCATATGCCATTCTGCTCGTGACAGGTATTTAAGTACTGACGAGGCTTCTATTCATAGTAAAATAAACTAAATGTATCTTCTGGAGAAAGAAATATTTTATTTATTTAGGGCAAAAATGTGTTTTGTTATAAAAACTACAAAAAAAGACTTGCCTTACTCACGTTCCCTTCCATCCAGCTTTAATTTTCAAAGCTGGGTTTTATGTTTGAGCACTACTTAAAATAATTATTTTGTTCAAAACTAAATGAGAATATATCATAAGTGAAAATTGTTTAAGATATTATTATTAGTATTAGTATTTTTATTCGAAGTATTTTACCTGCAATTTCTGAATCAACTGATTATATCAGCACAAGACTTGAAAAACGAACTTCATTCTATAAAAGACACAACGCCCAGCCCTCAGCCGTTAATTTATCACTGTGAAAGGTGAAACCCACATTTTCTCAATGATGATTTCGAATCGAACCCGGAGCCATTATCTCAGCCCGCAGACACGCTACAAATTGAGCTAAGGAGTTGGACCATTTAAAATGGACTGGCTCATGAGTCAAAGATGATATCAAGCAATGATTAAATGTCAGAAATTGAGGTTCAGGTTCAAAAAACAAAGTTTAATCTATGATGTCGCAACGCATTATTTTGAAAACTATATATATTCGATATTATATATTCGATCGCCATTTTATAAAAAAAAATCCACGGTTGGTTTTATATTTTATTCATTTTTCCCGCTAAGGTATTCGAAAGTTCTAAGGCGTAACTCTTGCAATAGACATTGGCGGAGAGGTTGGGGTTAGAATCATGGCTGGGCGTTCTTAGGGTGATTTTTCCTACATGTTTTTCTCTTATCTCTTCATTTAAATAGTAAAAGTATATAATACCATGGTTTTAAGACCAAAAAGGTAGTTTTGAAACCTCCCCTGCTGCCAAACAGTTCAAAATATCGTCGTTAGACGTATTTCCTCTTTCGTAAGTGGAATATGAGAGGGGCCAATGGATGACCCCGCCACCCTTTCCCCTCCCAGCCCAAAATTGGTATTTTAATTGGCTGGTAATTGAAGACATTTTTGTAGCTTAGCGCTTCGACATAAAAAGAAAAGAAGCCGTTTGTAATGAACGCTTATTTATCATCGGAAATCGTGAAAGTGAGTAATTTTACCAACACATTTTGTTGGAAGTTTTAAATATTCCACGTTTCGTTTTATAATCCTTTATTAAATATATGTGCCTACACTTATCCCACTCTGCGTTTATTTAAATATATAAATTAAAATCCCTGCGCACGCACAGTTCATACGACTAAACAGTAAACTGTGCACGTGGCCGCCCGTGGGAACATCACTTAGCCCAGAAATGGGTATTTGCATTCAGTAAAACACAGAATCGGTTTACAACATCGGAGAAACAAGCGGAGATGGAAAGAGAGCGATTGGATGCTCCGGGGTGAAAAGTGGGGAAGGGGGGGGGGGAAAGCATCGACCCGCATCCAGGTGTGACGTCACGAACCCGAAGAGCTGAGTGTGTCTTCACCGCAACGCAGCCTTCAAAGTGCACTCATTGTTCTGTTTTCACAACTTCTTAGAAAGCACTTGACAAGAATCATTAATTCCCCGGCACACTGAGCCACTCATAATGTTTCATTTCATGTTGGTTTAGTTATTGGAGAGTTTACAAGTACTTTAAACTAAACTAAAAGTATCGTCATTTTTTTTAATGTGTATACTCAAACGCCAGCCCTGCTAGAACTATCTAGGCCAATCCATTAGGATGAGTGTGAATTTTAAATATTTGTTCCAACTTTCACAGTCTTAGCACTTAGTTAAAAACGCTCAAGGTTAAACTCAAGTATTCACCTGCTATGCCACAAGCATGATTGCTTCTATTTGGGGGGGCTAGGTCGCTCAAGCTTTGGCTTACTTCTATAGGCTTCTCCCCTTCTTTCTCGTTTAGCCACTCAGCATCTTCACTGCTGCCCGAAGCTGCCCGAAATCCAAGCGGCTTGCGATGCGCCCTCTCTCAATTTTGCCCATTTTTCTCTGTCTTACGTAAGCATTGTTCTGTCCCCCGTCACCTCTTGTCAGCAAAATTAAGCAAAGCTTGAACCCCCGCTTAGGTGCTTACGTAATATTTGAACGCCTCCACAGGTCTGATTTGTTTGGTGTTGGGAGTTCATAAATTGAATTCCAGACAATGTTTTTAATGGTTTTCTACTTTCCCTCTGCACAAATGAGGATATATTTACTTTAATTATCATCCCATTAATGTAAATATACAAATAGCTTGTACAGGTAGTAAATACACAGCACACAATAATAAAATATTGGATTAAAATATTTAAAGCTGGTGCTTATAAATAATAGCTAATCATCGATGCACGTGTATTTTTCATGTGCAGTTTTGGCATTCAGCCATTTGCCATTTCAGTCCTAATTCATTTCATCCAGTGCATACACATCATCACCAGATCAGCTAAATTTTAACAAGCAGACCTGATTATGGTGGATCAGGGAAAATTATGGTTGGCGTTAACCCGGGAGTTTGAAGCTTTTCATAGGAAAAACACTCATTTCAGCCAGTCGGGATTCTAGCACCTTACTCTCGAATCAAAGTGAAGCCCATTGGAGCTGGAGTTGGTGATAACTAATATGAAAGTGTGTAGTTATTTTGTTATTTACTGTGCCATATCATTCACTTCTATTAGTTATTTTAGCACCGCGTCTTACTACCCGTTCGGGTTATAAACTTATGTACCAATTACGCCAATGATTTTAGGTATTTTGAAGGTTATACTTAAAAGAAATGTTCCCACATTTGCGCGGTGGGATAGTGTAAAACCATTTTGGAAAAAACTACCCTCAGTATAACCGACCGAGATTCAAGCCTCGATCTACCCGTCATCGGCATTATAGTCTACTGCGAGAGTAGCGCGTTAGACCACGGGGCCAATAAAGCGGATTTCTATAAGATACCCGAACTAACTTAATGTATTTATACGACAAGTAATGAACTCTATATACACAAAAATATTGTCTGATTTAGATAGTAAGAAACTTTTTTGACAGTTGTAAAAGTTAATAGAACAATTTTCATATTCGTAGAGTCACGCTGTCACTTTACACAGATAATATCAAAGCCAAATGTTATCAATATTGACCACAAAAAATATGTTTATATTTGCTAAAATTTTCTTCCTATTTTACAATATTATCATTGTTATTAATTCATTTAACTTCCTATGTGGAGCATAGAGTCGCAACCAAACTTCACTACTCGAGCTATACCTTGTTGCAGTTTCTGTGAAGGTTAATTTCAGGTGGAACGGGCTATCAGCCTCCACCCCCACCCCATGAGTTTCTACGATCGAGCTAGAAAGAACCTACAATTTTTTCAGGTAAAGGTATTTTCACATACTTTCAAGTGATATTTTACAAACCATAATCGACATAACACCGACGCGACGGCTATACTTCCCCTCAGAAAGAAATTGTGCTACGGATTTTTATCACTCAGTAAAAATACGTTAACCTCAGCTAGGTTTGAACCTACGAACACCAAGTTCTAAGGCGAGCACTTTACCCCAAGACCACCGAGGTCAATAGCCGTCCAAAATTCCAGATACAAAACGTACTAATTGGCGTACACACACATGAAAGTTGTTATTATCAGACACGGTTCAATATCACACAAATTAATTAGACTATAGTATTTTATTTTAAAAAATTACAAATATTACCATCTATTATTTAGATAGTAGTTTAATAAATGCGGTGTCACAAAAAAAACTCTTATTTTATATACAAAACAGAACACTGAAAGTAGAAAGATTAATTTTGAAAGATTACATCATTTTATTTTATTTTTAAAAGCCCCATCAAATGAATGAGCGTAAAACTTAGTCATGAATGCGCTTTGTTGGAAAGAAAAGATTAACAAGTTTTTTAGTAGAATTTTTCTAAAAGGAAAAAATAAAAGGCTGAGATCACACTAATGTTCTCTGTAAAACTCACGAGCTTATATGAGGACTATTTTTATTCAGTTTATATTTCCATGAAATTATTTCAACGTATTTAAAAAAAAATTGTTTCAAAAGTTTTTTTAAACACGCTTTAGCTATCATACGGTCTAAGCACAAACTATCCAAGAGAGTATAAGGGGTGGTAGCTGACAGCTAACTGGTCCTGTGGCATAGTTGTCAGTACGCCTGTCTACGAGTCTAGGAGTCCCTGGTTCGATTCCCGGCTGGTACCTTGGGTATTTTCCTTAAATGAAGTACTACCCCCAACAGTCTCCAGGGTTTAGTTAATTAGTTTTAAGTTAGGTTTAAGTTGTTCCACTGGTTCCACACCCTCACACTCACTATCACCCGCATCTCATTAGGACATGGAAAGAGTCTCCACGGAAAGGATGTACGATTAGTACATTCAGGCGTCCCCTGGGCAAAAGTACATTAGTACCGGCTAGTCTTTCCACTACTGGACTATGATAGTTGTATCCCAGACGCGCAATATATAAATACCAAACAGCTACAGAAAATGTTTATGGCAAACATTATTTGGGAGTCACTAATGTTAATCTATGTGGAAATAATTATTTTTTAGTAATACAAAAACAATTATCAATCAAAAGTGTTATCAAACGTTTCTAATAATACTTTCCTAAGGATTAATGTATAATTGGCTTTTGCGTATCTAATTAAAATTATAACCAATTTTTAATCAATCTATTATGTATTTTATTTCGCGTTTGGGGCCTCAGGAGATTATAGTACATGAAAAAATAATCAATTAAAAAGTATCATATTCACACTTGTAGTCTATCTTCTTATAATTATTGGCCACCAAAATAAATGTTCTTTATAACTTATATAAAGAGCCATACAAAATATTAGTTTCAAAATAAAACGTTTTTATTTTGTACACACATGCGCATGAACACAGCCGAATACGGTTTGTATGACGTCATCAACCACCTTAATTTAATTTTAATCTGATTCGCCATCTTAATTTAAGAAGAGAACGCGGCCTTTTAGAATCTCTAGTTTGAAAATAATGTTTAAGTGAACCACAGACGCCGCTTCCACAAAAAAAAAAGTCCAGACGATTACTTTCATGAGTTAAATGTTTTCATGTTTCAATAATGTAAAAACAGTTTTAAAAATATATAATTTGGTTTGGCGAATGGATACTTGAAAGTAGATATGGTAACTTTTGCTGTCAGCTACCACCAATCCTACGCCAGCTAGACTTTAGTCAATCTCGTCATGTACTAGACTAGACAATTATGAGGAGGCATAGGTTCGAATCTCAGCCGGTTTTATTAGCATGTGGTTTACCATATCTAATGTAACACTGTGGTTTACTTTAGTTCCTCTTACTAATGCGGGTGTACTTCCTCTATATAACTTTACTTCCTCCTTCCTACACCTTATATTAAGCCGTTAATAAACACGTTGTTTAAACACAATTAAAATCTTAATCCATAATTTAAACAAAATATTTTTTCAAATAATTATTTTAACATGTGCTCTCATAGGTAATAAATATATATAGGGCTACGAAGGACTCGTTACCCCTCTCAAGAAAACATTACATTTCGACAGGGCGGGTATTCAAACTAAAGTCTCTAGTCAAGAGTGGCTGTACAAAATCTTAATCACAGCGCCCGAACGATCTTGACTGTGGCTGAGGTTGAAACTTGGCCTTCAGAAGTATTGTGTTCGGATGCAAACTAGAGACTTCTGGTGGTTCATTGTTCTTTAGCAAACAAAAGAGTTATTCAGTAGGTTTTAGTGCAGTCTGCTCGCAATGATGAATTAAACTATCTATATAAGGGGATATAGTGAGGAGGGTGAAGGAAATTTGTCAGCATTCACCTGGAGAGAGTATACAAAATCCCATAATAAAACACTATCCGAAAAAAATTGTAAAGAGTTATTTATACACATGCGAGGTCATAAATAAAGAAACTATATGAAAGTGTGTTTAATTTAACACCCAGCCCGCATGCATCTGATGTTGATATTAGTAATATAGATAACACCACGCAAAATATATATGATAATCATGGCGTTTTTCGTATCAATAAATGTTCGTGAACCTTAAAGAAAGAAGTATTAAAATATGGATAACATCTTTAAAAAAATAAGGTAAAATTATCAACTTGGATAACCCTCCCAATTTTTAATTCAGAAGGCCAGAGTTAACAATCCGGACGGGTGCAATAGAATTATTTTTTTCCCCATTATGTAGTTTCCTATATACTTTTTCTCTCTACCGTCAAATAGTGATGCATTTCCTGGAGTCGCTCAGAGTTAGCAAATTATCACTAAAGCTTATAAATGAACAAAACCCAAAAAGGATGTTCTGTTGAGTAAGCATTCGTCAACAACACGCGGCACCTACCAAATTTTTGGTTAGTTCACTTATTTTTTCCTTTTCTGTGTAAGCTATCAACTTTAATTGCTGATAGAGAAGTTTCTAGTTAGTACAGTACATAACCAAATATTCGTCAGTCTAAGTTTGAAAAAATTTATGTGACTAAAACATGTGAAGCTCTTGTGTGATTTAGAAGTTTTAACAAACTTGTGTGATTAAGAATTTTTAAAAAAATGTTATTTAGAAGTTTTAAAAAGCTTGTGTGATCTAGAAGTTTTAAAACAATTGTGTGATATAAATGCTTGAAAAAATGTGTGTGATTTAGAAGTTTTAAAAAAAACTTGTGCGATTTAGAAGTTTGAAAATTTGTAATGATTTAGAAGTTTGAAAAAACTTTTATCATTCAGGATAAGATATATCGGCACTTTCGAGCAAGTTTGAAATTAAATTTGTATTTTTTTGACCGAAATGTACCGTCCAATTCAAATATCTATTAGCTTCACACCACGTATTTATAAATAAAGGCGAGTTTCCATCAGCGGAGTTGAATTGGCTCAAAACCATAGAGACAACTTAAATAATTGTAATTGCGATGCTAATTGAAACTCTATTCATGATAAGGATTTGCTAAACCTGCACGTTGAATACTGACGAATCAGCAAACACTGTTTCAACGTATTCATTTGTTTAGCTAGTTAACGTGAGTCACTGCAAAACTTGCACCGTGGTAGAAAAATAAAATTAGAATAAAACGAACATTCAAAAACTAGTGATTCGGTAATGGAGTTTATAAAGGGCATCGTGACCACAATCATTGAAGCTATGAGCTCTATAGGTGCCTCTCTTCGAAAATATGTCGGCTAACTGCGATGACAGTGTTGCAGCCATTCAATGTAAGCGAGTGAGATTTTTTTTAAAATTTAAACTTTTAACACTTTACGGTCCATTATATTGTTCAATAATTTGTTTCTTACTCACTCTTACGTAATCATTCCCATTAAATTGGTTTAGTTTTCCTGCATTTATATTTTTTTAAGTACTTATAACACTAGGGCACTTTTGTATTGGCGCGTTTCTAAACACAGATACTAAATAACAACATGGACATTCTCGTATTTACAATGATTTGTAAATTGTATGTTGATATTAATTGAAATTTGCTTTAATTACAAATTGTATTGTATTCTTGGTAGCCTATCAGCCCTCCCGAGTGGCAGATGGATGTACTATATGATAGCTCGCGATATTAATTGATCGCTCATATTTAAATGACGATTTACACACGTCCATCACAGACTCAGCCTTAAACTATAAGTGAAGAATGACAGAGCACGGGACAAATCCTGGGTAGCTCTGTGGTAAAGCATTGGCACGCTAAGCCAAAGGTCCCGAGTTCGATTCCCGTGTCCAGGTGTCAATTTTCAACCAATTTCAATTAACAAATAGTAGTATTTTATTAAGAAAACCGTAGCTATGAAGGCTTAATCTCGTGATGACTCTCATCCCACCTTAAAACTGTTGCCTTAGTGCTCTTGACCACAGGAGGACCCCAAAAGTTTATGTAAGACTCGTGAGATGCGCACAAAAGTTTGTAATAAAATTTGAGTCGAGTTTCTTTTGTTAATGTCAATAAAGATAAGAAAGGCTTAGTTTGCCACTACGCGCATCGGTGGTCGCATGGTCTAACACGTCATTCTCGCCTTATACAGTATTGTTGGAGGCGAGGTGATCGAGGTTCAAATTACAGTCAGGTCGGCTTAGGTTGGAAAAATAAATAGTGTAACTCACCCCTTCCATACAAATGCAGGTACATTTCCTATATAGTTATGCCCTCCTTATTCCTATTTCAGTAGCGTAGTTAATATAAGCGTATAACCCACACGTAAAAAAAAAAGACGTGGCGAAAAAAAAAAGTTTGCCGCTAATACACGAGAGCCTCTCACCAATGCCAACATTTTTTAAGTAGCTTGCAAAAAATAAAAACCTTGGACTATCCACATTTTTCCGTTAGTGTGATATGAATGAATAAGGTAGAATTTAGAGGAAATGTACTCCACATTTTTGTAGAGGAAGAGGGATAAAGCGTTTAGTAAAAACCACATCAGTACATCCAACTGTAATTCAAACCCCGACTTCCTTTGTCATTGTCAAACCAAACCAGAAGATATTGACTCCTTAATCTACGTTCATACTAGAAAATAATTTAACTGTCAAATAAAATCACGTTTGCCAACCTCGCAAAATGTCACCTTTTTTGTATCAATTTTTTTTTTTAATATTTTGTTTCTATCATCGCGTCTTCTACCTGCTCTGGTTAGGTAATCTACCCGCAATTGCATGGAAGGAGAGGGGGAAACCATTTTAGGGAAAAACACCCTCAGTAGACACGACCAGGAATCGAACCCCCAATCTCCCAGTCATCAGTAGGCCAGTATAGCACGAGAGTGACGCCTTAGACCATTCGTCCACTGAAGCATTTTATAAAATATAATATATTCATAAATACACACATGGCAAAGTAGCTATAATCACAGAAACAAAGGTGTGCGCAGGGCAGTTCATTAGGGTGTGCATAGTAAGGAATGCCTCCGGGAGTAAGGGGGGTCCAGGATTGTAGTTGTGGCTAAATGAAGAGAGAGGGGAGAGGGAATCAGGAGTCAATTTTTTTAAGCTAAATTAGCATAGTTTGTATTCATCAAACAAAATAAAATAGAGCTTAACTAAACCTGTTTCTTTTGATTAACAACTAAAGTTTACTCTAAATCAAACTTAATAAGAAATTGACCTAAAAAGATGAAGGTTTCTCCATTTTCCTGTCCTAAAGAATAAAATGACTATCAGCAAGTTTTATTGACTTAAATTCCTCAATCACATCATCGTAATTAATTGATGAAACGAATTTTTGTTCAATGTACAAAATATTGAATAAGTCGAGGCTCTTTTGAATCATTGTAATTCTTAGTTTGTTTTTTACATGCTCTAAAATAACTCTTAGCTCTTTCTAAAACAGTTTGAATTTCATTTTACTCAATTCGGCATTCAATATGGAATACATATCATCTCTATTTTAAAACTCAATGAGAATATAATGCGATTATATTAAAACGCAAATACACTTGTTTGGATACTAAGGTGTGCCTTGGACCAACCAGCACACCCTGAAGGCACGCCTATGCAAAACAATCGAAAAGGAAGTTTTTAACATTTCATAAGATACACAGCTCAAGACTTGTTATTTATTGTGATTCTTTTTAGCACCACGTCTTATTGCCTGTTCAAGTTATAGGTTTACATTCTAATTATGCTAGTGAGTTAGGGACGAGGAAGGTTGCATTTAGAGGAAGTGAGCCCACATTTGCACGAAGGGAGAGTGTAAAACCATTTAGGTTAAAAACCTCAGTATGCTCGATTGGGATTCAAACCCTGATCTCCCTGTTATCGACAGTCCAGTCTATTGTGAGAGTGACGCCTTAGACCATTCGGCCACTGAAGCGGGTTGCTTATGAAAAGTTAAAGCGCTCTGATGACTTCACGTATAATAAGTTATAGTCTATACATGTGGCCGCATGAGCTAAGGTGTCACTCTCGCAATAGACCAGATTGCCGATGACCAGAGATCGGGGTTTGAAACCTAGTCGTGTGTTATGAGGGGTGTTTTCCCTAAAAGGTGTTCCACTCTTCCTCCACGCAAATGTGGGTACACTTCCTCTAAATTCTAACTCTTTCATCCCTAACAAACTAGCGTAATTAATATATATGTGTACAACCCAGAAGCGTAGTAATACGTGGTGATAAAAAAAAGTAACGTATTAATCAGTAACAAAACTGTTTGATTTTTCAAAGTAGCGATATATCTTTAAAATCAATTTGTACTTGCGCACAGGAAGGAATCAAATATGCATGGACAACGGAAGTGGCATTGAAAGTGATCGAAGGACACGTCCTTTGTCAAGAATACAAGTTCACTCTAGTTGGGTATTGATCCCTTAATTTGTGTACCTTCAATCGTTGAACGATTCCAAGAGCCCGGTCTAAGCAACGCAATAAGAAGGTCAAACTATCTTAAAATACAGGATAAAAAAGAGGTAAAGTCCAATTTTAACTCAAAGTGAGATAGTGTTTCCACCTGTAAGACAATCATGATACCTTCCTAAAGCACCTCAGATTATGATTAAAAGAGGACTTTGTCATATTTAATTATTTTTTTAATAAAATATTTTCTGGGGGTTTTCTGGGGTTTGATATAGGCCTAGGCTTATATAAGTTGTCTTAGAAAATGTGAAGTGTGACTTTGCATATTTTCACCTTGTACCCTTTATATAAATATATATATATATGTGTAAGAAACTATTATTTTAAATTGTATTTGGACAAGATGCTAATCCACGCTTGAACATTTCCTTGGAACATATTATTTTAAAGTGTATTCTGGCAAGCTGTTAATTCACGCTTGAACATTTCCATTGTAACATATTATTTTAAAGTGTATTCTGGCAAGTTGTTAATTCACGCTTGAACATTTCCTTGGAACATATTATTTTAAATTGTATTTGGACAAGATGCTAATCCACGCTTGAACATTTCCTTGTAACATATTATTTTAAAGTGTATTCTGGCAAGATGAAAATGGTGTATTATTTCCTGTTGACGAGCGAGCATCGTGTGACTGATAGATTGAGTGATAGAATATAAAGTGATCAGCGAGTCTCAAGTATTAACTAGTAACACTTTGTTAGGTGATTGGTTGTCTAATTATTAGGGGCGGAGTTTCACCCCAGTCGAAGAGAAACTTTGTCAAAGTGCATAACAGATCAGTCGTTTAGCAACGATCTACAAGAAAACTTGATCTATTTCGGGGGGTTCCCACGGCGTGGAGGCTCGAACTCAGTTCCATAGGCAGCTCGCGAGGTACCTATGGATCGCTAATGCTCCCGCCGCGTCACGCGATAGTAGTCATTTGTTATCTGTGTGTAGTTATTTATATATTATTCTCAAATCCTCAATAAATAGAGGTTAGTTCACTATCACTTGATTGTTACTCACTCCCAAGCACCAACTAATCCTCTAGGATTACCAACCCCTTACTGCTCGGGGTCCATCCATTCAAACAATGTTTCTTCACGCGTTGTCACGGCAGTGTTGTAGTTAGGACCGAAGGGTCACTATCGTGCACCGTGTAAAAAAATAGGGAGTTAACGTATACATACAAAATAAATGGTACGGCACACCGCACAGACTTTCTCTCTCTTTCTATAAACTCGTAAGATTTCTGAACGGAATAATGTACATTGTATCATCACCACTCCATATAAGAACACGCATAAAATAATATACAATAATATAGAATCAATGAGAAAAGAGGCGCATCTTTGTCCACCTTAGAACATTTCAAACAGTTTAATGTCTTCCACAAGGGTCAACACTTCGTATTAAAATTTCGATTTCTGGTTAAAATTTTAACATTTTATAAGGTGTTGCAGATCTTCAAGTCATCGTATTGATATTTGATTATTCATTTATACATTTTGACCAATAAAAAATGTAAATATTGACTATTGAGTCTAAAATGGAGATAGATCATTGCTATGCAAACATTTCTCCTAAGAGATTTAAGGGAAAATAACATACTTTTTTAGATACTTATATTTAATTACTCTATGGCATTGGAGAATTATTGCGTTAAGACTTAAGTAGTATATGTTTACAACTAAAGCTCACAAAATTGTATTAATATATTTGCAAATATCTCAGAAACTGCTGCTTTTATAAAAATATATGTCAAATAAAAGTTTTTTATTTCTAATAGTCCTACAATTTTGCAATGATAAGTTGTTTAGTTTCTCAAATAGTTGTGGAGATACGGAAATTAACGCTTCTGTAAAGTACCCTAAAAATCATTTTCATAGGAAAATGAAAATAGCCAGTTTATTTATAATCTTAATCAACGCCTAGATACGAATTTTAATCAAAATCGTTTGAGCAGATTTTGAGAAAACCAAATTTTTCTCTTTTCGCCCTTCAGTAAACTACCCTTAATTTTAAGTTTTTATAGACACACAGACAGACGGCATTGCAAAGACTATTTTTTAGGGTTCGGGGGGTCATGAGACGTCGACATCCATCAACATTTCAGGTTAGTTTTTTTTACGGTCGCAATACTTAAACTTTAATGTCCAAAAAGTTAAAAAAATTATATAATTGCGTATAGATTGAAAGTTATTGATTTTATAAAAATATGTTTCGGATAAAATATCTGTATTATAAATATATATACATATTTGTAATGCTAAGTAATTTCATATCTCAAATAGTTTCGGAGCTATTATAAAAAATGTTAATTTACGCATCAGACCGGAGCCCTTAAAGCCATTTTGCCGAAATATTGAGAGTAGCCATTTTGTTTGGAATATTTATTAATGTTCATAAATGAAATTTAATCAAAATCGTTAGAGCCGATTTTGAGAAAATCGACTTTTTCTCTTTTTTCCCTTCAGTAAACTACCCTTAATTTTAGGGGTAGATATCCAATTCCAAAAACCCCTCGGGGCAACCCTATGAAAACCCTAGATATCAAGTTTCAGCTCAATCGGTAAAATAGTTTAGGCTCTAGTTGGAGGTACAGACAGACAGACAGACAGACAGACAGACATTCAAAAACCACTTTTTCGGATTCAGGAAGTCATGAAACGTCAAAATTCATCAAAATCTCGAGTTCGATTTTTTTGACGATCACCATACTTTCTCTACCTGTAAGATAGAGAGAAAGTAAAAATAAGACTTGAAAATTGATTTGATAATAACATTTTAATATAATCAATGGATGAAATCAGTGAAAATTTACTAACAATTTATAAAAAGATTTAGCAAGAATGTTTTCTTAAATGTTATATATCCCAAACAGCACATAGCCTATAGCTAGTTTGAACCAAATCTAATACAAAATCCCCATACTATTACATCCGGAAAACTCTGCAAACTGCACACCTCGACGTCTTAGAGTACGGCAGCAGAACTAACCACAATATTAATAGTAAACAACATACCAGTCCATCCAGAAATGCGAATACATTCTGAGGGTCATCATTAATGCTCCTGCATCAGAGAAAGTGCTTGCCATTATTAGGCCTACATGTGCAGTGCCGCGCGCCTAACTCCTATGTAACCTGTTGTACACACATGCTCAAACATCTTTGTTCGGATGTGTACGCCGAAACTTTGAACACAATTTAATGGTATTAGCATAGCTTTCCGAATATAAGTGTATAGTATTACTTTTGGTCCAACCAAGCTATATGTGCAGTTTGGGCTATGAGTTTACGAACAGCCTGTACACACCTATATATTCCTAATGTGTGTGTGTTTTACCACACCCTCCAGAAGTCTCTAGATGACCTAGAAAGCTGAAGCTTTGCACACTTATAATATTATAGACTACGGTACAGAACCTAACGGAGCCCGATTTTTTCGATTATAATTTTTTAGATTTTTGTTTTTTATTTAATAAAAATAGAATTAATTTAGTTCACCCTCGCTTTTTCCACTCTTAAGCAATAACTGGTAGAAATATACTTTTTACAAACAAAGCTCAACATTCCATGCGCTTTATCAAATGAAGGTTAGGTTTTGCTATGTTAGTTAATATTATAATCAACATGTCGTAAACTAATATGTTTATAAAGTTTGATATAATGACTTAGCCTGATTTTCAGGCACTTGAAGTGAGCTTTGTTTGTGTGACAACGGATAATATATTCGACCAAAATGAAAAAAAAATAGCTTGAAAAAATCTGCCAGCTTCAAGTTTCAAAAAAATATATTTCCCGGCTGGTATATAGAATTATTTTTCGGCAAACATCCTACTCAAAACTTGTGTACCCTTTCGTAAACAAGTTTATTTGATCCGATTTGTTTTAAGAGGTAACATATATTTGAAAAAAAAAAATCTCTTTCAATGTTTCTTATGTTTATTTGACGAGTCTGTATATTGAAAGAAATCCCTAGAAATAATATTTGTGGCTAAAATTTACGCTGCAGTTTATTAGAATTTTAAAATAAAACTTCTTAAAATAATATATATTAGAGCTCAAACTAGAAATGACTAATGCCTCTGTTGGGAAAGCCCACCTGTGCGGGCCTTTCTATAGATTAATTCTTGTGAAATCGCCTACTTATCATGGGCAAAGCTTTTTAGAGGATATTTTTGGTAGGAAGAAACATTTATAAAATACAAATATATTTTTGAGATTAACATCAATAATATTTTACTATATTATTAGTGTTGTGTTATATATGTAAGGCTCTTCCCATTAAAATTTAACTATAGAATCCACGGCTTAAGAAAACAATTTTAGGTTATGGGGATATAAATCGTTTTTGCACAAATTTAGCCCAGAGGCTGCAATCATGTACCGTACGTGTGACGCACGGTATGTTGGTCGGTTCGTTCAATATTAAATAGATGGGGTAGGTAGAGGGTCGTTTCATCCCCCCCTTCACCCTAACTAAATCCAATCTGGTGGAACCACTCTCCTCTATACACAACTTTAAGTTCTCTCTTCACTGTTATATAGCCGACAGGTATGCAAAACATGGGAGCATTCAAACAGACAGGCCTACATGATTCCGGTCTAATAATAATCCTCAGTTCTAAATTACTAATGTGACTGTAACTAATCTTTGAGGCCCAGTTTGAATACCAATCAGATTCATCAGTCTGAAATGTTTGCATTATATGGTTGCCCAGTTTTATTTTCAAGTGTGAAGATGTATAATATTCCACTTCGTCATTTTCCATTAGATTGACAGAAAAAAATTGTAATAAATTAGTCAACCCCGTTTACTATTTAACTATCTGGCTCATTGACGTATATGAGTCGTAAATTTTGCAATTACAGCTCTCAAATGTGGTTTTTAGATTTTAGAAATGTAAACTCAAGATTTAGAAAATCTATATCAGCGCTCATAACATATTTCGTTTAAAAAATCAAATTTAAATAGTTTCAGCAAGAACTGTGAGAATAATTTTCTTAATTGCAGCTTCGTTATTGAAAATTTGTAAGCTTTGATATGACAATCCTTGAAGTGCACTTGTATTTAATATATATATATTTAAATATTTAAATTTTAATATATATATGAGTATATATATATTAAATACAAGTCCACTTAGAGGATTGTCATATCAAAGCTTACAAATTGTGTGTTTGGGAGAACTCAAGAGATTTCTGTCGAAATAATTGGTCGTTTTCTGAATTTTAAAGTTTTGGGCAAAACCTCTTTCTATAAGCTATGAGGTTGTGCACAGCTCCCTGAAATAATTGTCGAAAGGAATCGCTTCGCGTTTTAAATATATAAAGAAGGCAATTTTATAAAATGTACAAGGGTTTTAAAAATTATTTTAATTTGGTAAAGAAATATTTTTACATCTACAGTCCTCGGCCGTTGACGCATCAAGTCGCCGAACTTCAGACATTGAACAACCATTTAGGGAGGAAGACCACCTAGAGTCGCGAACGCTTTTAAAGTGAGGTTGTAAGAAATGCGAGATAAGGCCAGTGTTTTTTCAGTTGTATCAAAACATTTTTTGGACAAAATAAATAAAATATTGCTCCAGTATAGACATAGAGTTTAATTTTCTTCACGTGGTAATATCAACGATTATTGAATATCCCTCAAGGGTGTCCTGGAATTTGATGACAACTTTTTCTCTTTACATAAAATTATGTCATCTAATGCCACCATGCTTATGACAGATATTCAACAAATGTTTATTTCACCATGTGAAGAAAATTAAACTATATGTTTATACTAAAGCAATTTACATTGGTCAATAAAAAAGTTTTGCTATAAAACGTGTAAAAAACTTGACTTTTCTCACGTTCCCTGTATGCCCACCTTAAATTGAATCTATGTGTAGTGCTAAAAGAGGCAATCTTTGAGTAATTAATACATTCATTGTGAGGGTAATCCCCAAAGCTAATAACTCCATTTGATGGTAAAGCATCTGTCTCAAAACCATACTAATGAGTGAATAACCCCTAGGTAGGTGTATTTTGTAAGAATGATAGGGGTATGGGGTAGTAAGGGTAGAGGGGAAACTCTAAATTGTGTAATTCACTCTACAGGTGAGTTCATTGCAAATGTTTTTAAATGAAATTTGATACATTCATAGCCTTAAATTACCTTAATTGGAAGAGAAAGTTAATATAGAAAGAAAATAATATACTTCCATACTGTATACATCCTAGAATAAAAAAAAATACTGCCTCACGCTCTTTTTTTTTTAATTTTGTTTTTGTAATAAATCCACACAAAAAATACATAAACAATATTATTTTGTTTAAATGGAAATTTATATTTTATGTTCTAGAATAAATATATCATGCTTGACAGTTGAAATTAAAAATTAAAAAAAGACATAAGAATAAAACACCTTTCAAAATAGCCCAGGGAGTAAAAAAGTTTTCCCTTGCATGCGCTATCTTTTTATCCTTCTTTTGTTGTTTTTAATTTAAAAGAATTACAACATGAAACCAACTTTGCTAATGTAAATTAGAAAATCCTACTAAAAGACTGCGGTGTATTTCGAGAAGAAAGTAGTAAGATAATTGATAAGGAAAGACTGATTTAAGAAAAAAGAGAGTCAAGTAATTATTATTGACAAAAAATAAATATCGACTATTTTTTAAGTCCCTTCTTAAAGTCAAAATTAGTTTATTTTTATCGTTTTCTATTTTGTATTTCGAGCAGTTATTTTTAACCAGATTAAGTTTCACAATTAATATAATTTGGAATTACCTGATATCAAATAAAAATGTCTTATTCCCAATGGTAAAATCATCACAAATCTATGTAGGCCTACTAATATCGACTTTAAAAAATTGAACATAAAAACACCATCGGGAAGCAGTAAAGGATGTTGCTTTAATATACGGAGTGAAGGAGGCGCATTTTAAACAAAGAAACCATCGGCCCAACGTCATTTTATGGAAAATTTGTAAGTCCAGGGTTCAATCCCAACCGACTGTTATGAGGTGAGTGTAGAGGGGAAACATCGATCGGTTCCTTGACTAAACATTAAGTTCGTGTAGTTCATGTATAAAACAAATCTAAGTTCCGTTCAAAAACGCCTGTATATAATTACATGGTATAAAGCAAATTTACATTTAAAAACTTAAGTTAAATGTTAAATCTCTTTCATTGCAAAGACAGGCCCAAGTTTCACATTAATAAGACAGGCTTAGGATATGTTAATGTAATGCTTGTTTTTTCATCATGTCTTAATAGCTGTTCAGGGTAAACACATATATAATAATTACTATGATAGGGAAGGGATAAGGAAGGAAGTATCTTAGAGATAATCGAGCCACATTTACGTGGAAGGAGAGTGGGAAACCATTTAGGAAAAACCACCCTTAGTAGTCCTGACAGGAATTCAAACCCCGATCTTCCCATCATCAGCAGGCCAGTAATAAAACGACTTGGAACATTCGGCCACTGAAACGGGTTATTTCAATGCTAAGTTTTGTTCTGGTTAGGTTTGAGAAGTTTAAACGAGCCAGCTCTCGTAACATCTATAATATTTCAATGTGGCCCGCCAGCCTAGAAGGTTTAGCCCCCCCTTGCAATAGGGGATTTGGGGAATAGGAAAGTACAGGTCACATTGATGAAATGTAACCTTACATCATCATAATCTTTTAGGAACTAGAAACGAAGGGTTAGGTCAAAGGTCATAGAAGTTCATTTCACTTGGTTTTATTGTTAATCATCCTTTTTTTTTCTGCACCGCGTCTTACTAACCATATAGAGTTACAATCATTTAATTAGACTAATGGGTATGGGATGAGGAAGGTAACATTTTAAAGTAAATATACCCGCAGTTGCGTGGAGACATAACGAGAAATCATTTAGGAGGAAAAAGCCTCAATTCACCCGACTGAAATTCAAACCTCGATCTTCCCGTCATCGATAGTCTATTCTATTGCAAGAGCCTTAGACCATGCGGCGACTGAAGTGGGTTAGTGAGGAAATAGGCACAATTTCAATTTTAATATGTGGTGCTCCCATATACGATAGTAATCTCCAGGGAAATGTGGTCGTTAAACTTAAGTTGGGTAAAAGATGTCCTAAAATTTTATTGAAAATCGATCAGTGTTTTTATAGAGCTAGGATTTTACTAAACATTTTTATTATTGCGCTTAAAACTATGCTTAAGCCTGACACCTTAGCTCAGTCGGTAGCGTGTCTAACTACTGAGCTAAAGGTCCTGGGTTTGATTCCTGGAATGGCTGAAAGAGTTATCATTGGTGAAATGTAGGTTTACTCAGTGATGAATTAACGGCTGTGGGCTGAATTTTGTGTCTGATTCTAGATTTAAATTAGTTAATATGTCTTGTGCTGATATAATCAGTCTGTTCAGTAAGTTCACATTAAATACAAAAAAAAAATCTAAGCTTAGTCAACAGCTTAACCAAATGGGTATGAGTGGAGAGCATTGCTTAGAGTAAGTGCACACAAGATTACATGGAGATAGTAAAGGTAAAATACAGTGATAAATAACCGGTGGAAAATCGCCCCAGTGGACCCGGCTGAGATTCAAACTTCAAACTCTTTGTCACCAAAATTACAACATTTCAGTGAGACTGATGAATTAAATGTATTTTCATAAATTTGTTAGAAAATTAATTCGACATCAAATATAAACATAGAGCAAGTTCTCGCAGCTATAATCGTTCAATTATCTTCTCTTTACCACGTATTACTACCCATCCGATATATAATAATTTTAATTACGTTAATGGGGTAGGAATGAGTAAGGTAGGATTTAAAGGAAATGTGGAGAGAGATTGGTAAACCGTTTAGGGGAAAACTCAGTGCACCTGGCTGGGATTACAACCCTTACCTCACCTCCAACGGTAGAACCGATCAGTCGAGCTTTATATTTAGTCCACTTGCCCACCGATGTGGGTTCGACCAAATAACATATCAGGAAACGATAGGAAAATTGCAACAGCACAATAGATTCCTACATCTAAAGTTGTTAATCTGTTATGATGTGCACTATAAAATGCCATGGTGATCATGGTGAGCACTGTAGAATGCTATGGTGATCACTTTGGAATATTATGGTTAACACTATAGAATGTGGTGAACACTATAGAATGTCATGTTGATCATGGTGAGCACTGTAGAATGCTATGGTGATCACTTTTGAATATTATGGTTAACACTATAGAATGTGGTGAACACTATAGAATGTCATGTTGATCATGGTGAGCACTGTAGAATGTCATGGTGACCACTTTGGAATATTATGGTGAGCACTATAGAATGTGGTGAAACTATAGAATGCCATGGTGATCATGGTGAGCACTGTAGAATGCTATGGTGATCACTTTGGAATATTATGGTGAGCACTATAGAATGTGGTGAACACTATAGAATGCCATGGTGATCATGGTGATCACTGTAGAATGTCGTGGTGAACACTATAGAATGACCTGGTGATCATGGTGAGCACTTTGGAATGTCATGGTGAGCACTTTGGAATGTCATGGTGAACACTATAGAATTCCATGGTGATCGTGGCGAGCACCGTAGAATATTCAGACCAGAACTCGCGATTCAGAGATTATTGTTTCACCTTCTTACATTTTAACTCCAGTCCTTTCAAAGTTTATGTTCATTCTAATAAAAATAGATTCGTTGTTTGGTGTGCAAAAACGCGTAGTCCCACAAGTAAACAAATATAATTACATTGTTATTCCTCTGATGAATAAAAAAAATACATTTAGTTAATAAAGCAGTGAGCTACGGAAACGTAAAAACGAAACACAACAAAGTAAATTGATAAACAAAAAAATAATAAACACTCTAGGGTATGAACGGGTATGGGTCTGCTCTGTTAAAACAACCAGAATCAAAGAGAATTACTAAACCACCAAGAAGGAAAGAAAAAAAAAATTGGAGAAAGTGTTAAGATATTTGAGAACTAGCAGCGAGCTTTTTATGTTTACCTTGAGATAAGAAGACATGTCGTAGTTTTCTTTCCCCTCTTTCGTATTGACGTGTCAAAGGGTTGTTGTAAGTGAAAGGCGAAAGAAAGTATAAGCTTACACTGAAAAGAGAAGAAAACGACACAAACCCTTGTATTTTAGGACGTGTGGCCTGACCGCGATTGATATTTTCCCGCTCACCGAGGCGGCCGCCTTAAGATGAGACGGAAAAAAGCGTGAGGAGTTAAGGTAACTATAATGGCAGTTTTTTGGCCTGAATAAATCAATTATTTCTTCTGTAGATATATTTTATCGGTTAAATTTTTTATACATAGTAATTCAAACAGTTCTTGAATATTTGTTATGGCAACGGGGAATGTGACTAGGACTTTTTATTTTAATTTAAAAAGTTTACTCATCATATGGCACTAAGCTCATGACAAATATTCAAGAACTGTTGAAATTAATTTGTTTATAATATTAAGCTAAACGTATATAATAGAGCAGTATTTAATTTGCTCCNACCATACAAAGATGGAGTGAGCGCACCTGAGACCTGACCACGTCTCCGAGTGACCCGAAGCTAGGGCGTGGCTTGACCTTGTGCAATCAACCTTGACACTGGAGCCCCACCCCCCCCCACACACACACACACACACACAATTTGTTATATAAACTATTAAGATACTGAGCTTAGTTCAGGTCTCATTCCACCCCAATTTAAGGAAAAGAACCTAAGTGAATGTACTCTGCAGTGGCGTAGGAACGTTTTTATTTGGGGGGAGGGGGGATAGATATAATCATGTGCTGTTATAGGGGATAAAAATTTTGGGATTAAAAAAAGACCATGAAAATCTAATATTTAACGGTCCCATTGTGTATTTTTCTCATTTATTTACGTTGCCTCATCGTGGAGCGAGGATAGCTTTTGTGTGTTTAAGCATTGAAAAACTTCTTTCTGCAGCAGCTGATGTAACTGGTATCAGAGTTTTCAAAATCTCTTGGGTGTTTGCTCCAAGAACATTTTATTTTTACTATGTTAATTTAGTGTGAGCTTTGTATCTTGTCTCAACAAGATCTTTACATTATCTAAAAGTTTTATTATGTTATTTGGGGGGGCGGGATAAATTTACCCCCGTGCTCCAAGGCACAGGTGCTCACTGCTCCAAGGCACAGGTGAATCAGAGAAACACCACACATACGGTCTACCGACTCGAGTATCTGGCCCCCATCAGTGACAAACCCGACCCAATCTACTACTACCCGCGGCGGTCGGAAGTTGACGTAGGAGATCGGATATTGGAAGCCTTCGTTCGAGGAGGGCGCACCCACACCTCCACTCCCGACGACGGGGGATAAACAGGAAAATACGACGAAATTCAGGTAGACAAGAGGGAAACAGACAACGTCGAGTCTCGGGACGAATTTTTGCAATAAGCCAACCAAACCATCAGAATTAGAAATCTCGTTCCATCCTTTTACCGTTTTCTTCTAAGGATGTACGTTCACCATTGTCGACTTCCGTCTTTAGATTAGAATTAACATCTTCTCAAGTGTTTCACACAAAAAAAAATCACATGGATTGGAGGTGGTGACGCAACGCGGTTACTTTCAGCAGTCATAAAGCTGATCAAATTGGTAATGAGGATGACAAATTATAACGTCCTTTGGTGGTCACGTGATCTAGTGCGTTACTCTCACAATAAATTGGATTGTTGGTGACGGTAAGACCGGGTTTCGAACCTCGGTAAGGTGTATTGAGGGTATTTTTTCCTAAATGGGTTTCCACACCCCTTCCACACAAATGCAGGCGAATTTCCTTTGAATTTTACCTTCCTCATTCCTATCCCATTAGTTTAAATATACGGATAGCCTGAACGGGTAGTAAGACACGGTGATAAATAAATAAAAATACGTCATCTCATTGCCGTTATTACTTGTAGACAACCTTTATAGGTACACCATGGGGAAACATTTTGCGCCACCAGAGCGGCTAAAAGTGTACATATACGGCGACCGAACTAGATTCTGCATCCCTCACGGTGAAATATGTCATTCTCTTAAGAAAAGGGCGGGGGGAGGGGGTGGAATAGAACAAATTATGATTCAATCATTTCCTCTGAGTGATTGACAATGGGTAAAATGAATGAGAAATGTTTGAAAATGGCTGTTCTTGTTTGAAATACTATTTTATCTAGGTCCAACAAATTAAATCCTTAATAAATGTGAACTGTTAAAATATTACTAACGGTGATCAAATTTAACTCATTTTATCAATGGAAAATTTTTGATATATCCCCCATCCACCTGTCATTAAAACCATAATGACTCGTAGGGAGATATGCCCCCCTCAGCTCAATCCTGCTCCTTAGGTATGCATGTGCTTTAGGGAATTAAGGTGAGAGTGTAGGGGACGCGAGAAAAGACCAGTGATTTTGCAGTTTTTCTAGCAAAACATTTTTTTTACGCAAAATAAATGCAATATCGCTCAAGTATAAACATAAAGTTTAATTTTATTTACATGGTGATATCAACAGTTCTTGAATATTTGTCGTGAGCATGGCAGCATTAGATGAGAAACTTTTTTTAATGAAGAGAAAACGTTATTAAATTCCAGGACACCCTTGACAGATATTAAACAACTGTTTATATCACCATGTGAAGAAAATTAAATTATATGTTACTGCTGGAGCAATATTTGATTTATTTCAATTTTAAAAAATGTTGATACAAAAACTGCAAAAACACCTTTTCTCGCGTTCCCTACGTCCTCACCTAAGTGTGTTCAGAGGGCTTTAGTGAGTCTAATTTAGTGTGCAAAGTTTTGCGTATAGCGTTAAGAGATGGAATATAAACAAAATATATTCACATTCAAAGGAAGACCCTGATTTCCCAATAGGTTATGAGGGCTTCGGTGTAATAAACTCGGAATCTGAATTATTAGTGATCACTACCTACCCACAGTCAAACTTTCATGGCAAGAGCTTTCTATGACAGTTACGAAAATAATTACTATGTCTACTTTCACGTATTTCTACGTCAGTTCATGTGATCTCCAGCTGTCACTTTTGAAATATATTATCAATACCTATAAAGTAACACAAGTAATATACCTTTACAATATGACTTTTATCAAAGTTGACAGCAATAAAACCTTTATGTATTTTTAATAGTTTGCTTCTTCCAAAATCCTATTATATTAACGACGATACCTATTAATAAGCGGGACCTAAAAAAAATCCAATGACGTTGTAAAAACATTTTTTAGATATATTATTGGTGCTGCTTACTAATACATCTATTACCCGCCTCGGTGGCGTAGTTGGCTAACGCGCTAGTCGTGTTGAGCCCGACTGCCGAGGACGGGGAGATCGAGGTTCGAATCTCGGTCGGGTGAACTGGGGGTGGTTTTTCCTAAAGGTTTTCCACTCTCCCTCCACGCAAATGCGGGTTCACTTCCTCTATTCAACCTTCCCAATTCCTAATCCATTAGAGTAATTAGTACTTAAGCGTATAACCTGAACGGGTAGTAAGACGCGGTGCTAAATAATAATAATAATAATACATCTATTTATTTTCATAACTGTACTTTTAACAAAGGGTTGTTAACCGGCTTGTTAAAAAAAATTAGAGGAAGAGGAGCATTGAAATGTGTAGGGGCACTTTGTGAAGTTAAATGTGGTTCTACCCTAGGGCTATAATCATTTGTAACGTTAAAAAAAATAATAGGTAAAGCCCTTTGAAATGCAATCAGCATTTTTTATTTCAATGTTTATCTCTACTTTATCATCGAATACACAAAATTGCTTTTTGAGTGTGATGGACGGGGTTTGTATTCGTAGAATTTTCCTCTGTTTATGAGAAAATATTGCATTTATTTTTTTCCATTAATACACCCGTTATTTATATTTAACGGACTAGGAATTTGAAGAAATGTAAGGGAAAATATAAATTGATATTCAAACACACATTTATACGTCAGTTTTATGATGGCTTCAAAACACAGTATACGTTCAAAAAATCATGGAAATCATTACAATAAGAAATAATGTTTACACTGCGTCTTACTACCCGTCTGAGCAACCTTCATCTAATTTTCCCACTGGTTGGTTTGATGTGATTTTTATCCATCCGGAGCTGGGTATGAACTCAGTCCTTCGATAACTAGAAATCACATGTACTAAGAGAGTTTAGACAGTGTGGAGGTTACTCGTTGCCTGCCACACTGAATTTCTATGAGTGAGCGCGAAAGGGCCTACCAATTTTACCAGAAAGGTGTTTTCATGTACCTTCCAGGTTTATTTTACAAGCCATAATCAACATGGGACTGGATGAAGGCTTTACTTATTCTCCAAAGGAAGTTGTGCTACGGATTTGTATTGCTCTTGAAAAATACGTCAACCTCAGCTGGGTCTGAACTCACGAGCACCGGGTCCTGAGGCAAGCACTTTACCCCAAGACCACCGAGGTCGACATAATTACATTAATAGGAGATAAGCCACGAAAGTAGTTTTTTTTTCATTTATTTGAAGTTTTTAACGTGCACTTTCTGAACCGAATGTCTGTATCCCCACACGACTTATAAACTAACTTATATATAAAACAAACACAACATCAGGCCCCCACTCGTTAATTCATCATTGTGAAAGGAGAAACCCACATTTCACCAATTATATATTTTTCGGCCATGCCGGGAATCGAGCCCGAGACCCTTAGCTCAATAAACAGACACACTACCGACTGAGCTAAGATGTCGGAGAATTTACAGGAAATCTACCCGTATTCGTGTGGAGGGAGAGTGAGAAACTCTTTAGAAAAAAACAACTAAACACACGCGGTTAGGATTCTAACCCCGATCTCCACATTACCAGCAAACCAGACTATACGAGCTTGATGTTTAGTCCGCGTGCCCACAGGTGAGAGTGAAATCGTATTAGGTCACTTTAACTTTTAAAAGGGTTTATATAAAACTCATTCTAAATCAGTGGCATAACAGATTAAGCTTGACCCCTCCCCCCCGCAAGATTTATTTTCGGACTCCCTTTTTCCAAGTCACCAAGCACCTTATAATAAATGTTGTAAAAATAATTTATACCCTAAATAATTAATAATTTAGTAATCACACCTTATAATGATTGTTTTAGCCACAGTTTTGTGTTGGGAACGTCATCAGTCAGTCAGCTTGACCTCATGAAGATTAAAAAAAAGTCTGCACTATTTAAAACTGAATGAAATAATTGAAATAATGCCATAGCTTAGATATAATTTACAACACTTTATGATAAACATATTCAACTATCTAAATTGTCAATAATCAGGACATAAATTATTTGATTACAATTATTTCCATCAAATTTATAGTAATTTAAAGTTTCCTTTCGCGGGCCCTCTTGTACCATTGGACCCCTCCACAATGAAGGCCCTGCGGGCCTGAGTGTTGCACCACTGTTTTAAATGTACAGTTCTAAATGAGGACAATTTTTCCGAACTGTTGAATAATCATAAGTAGCTACTTTTCAGGTAGTTTTGAAAAATATCTATAGTTCTATATTCATGTACCTCAAGCAATGTGTTATGAAGATATCATCTTTTATATATGGAAGATAAATATAGTGACCATTTATCAATGTTGACTACTCAACATTAAATAATTAATTCAAAGATCACTTGCATATTGAGCCGACTATACGTGTGATATACTAATAAATAAATTTAAAATGTGGAGTTATTTCTTTAGACAATGATTTCCGGAACCATACCGAACCATTTATTTTCATTTAAAAAAATAATGAAAGCTTTTTACATCAATAATATGACTAGAAAAAAATTATTTGTAAAAAATATCAAGGGGTGAAAGTTTTTAATTTGAGATCAAAATTAGAATATGAATTTTTACCTAGGTTAATTACATTTCTAATTCACATTTATAAAATATAAAGGCTACAGTTGAGCATGGTGTGTCAACGGGCCAGCTAGAAATATTTTAATTTTTATTATTAATTACAAATTCTTTCAAATATAAATTTCAAATTATTGATCTTTCTTTTTAAAAAAAATACTAAAATAATAAGTACTTTCAATAAATGGATAGCTATTTTATAACACACTTTTATTTAAGCACGAAAGAACATGTAGTCTCATCCAAAATATTTTGAGTGATAGGAAAATTCAAATACGTACTCTACTCTTAATATTCAAAACCAATATGACCAAGCTACGGGGTTTCAAGTTCATGTTATCGTACGTTGGGATTAAGGTGTGGGATTTAGAAAAAAAAAAGAGGGGAGGAAGCAAACACATTTTAAAAAACTAACCTGTTGCAATACATACAAGTTAAATTGAGAGTTAATGTTATACCATTCAATCGATAAAGGCGGTTATTTTTTACGAGTTAGACTTTCCAAGTAAAATATAATACCGGTATGTACACTTTGGCGTTAACAATAGAATTTTATAGGGAACCGCTTTGGTCTCTTAAGTAGTGCGCCTTGATCTATATCGGTTTAGATGAAGTTCGAATCCAATCGGCTGCATCAGGGAAGACTTTTTTCATTCTATAACGATTTCCCATCCTCCTCCTAAATTAAAACGGTTACAGCCCATTTTATTTAACCTCGTCGTGTTTTTTCCATCCCTAAATATATGTTTATTAGTACGTTTAACGATAAAGGTTGTCTACGTCTTAATCTAAGGGGTAGGAATGAGGATAGTAGTTTCAGAGGAAGTACACTACCACTAAAGTAGAGAGAGATAGGAAAATCACAGTGATTAAACCCAAGCCAACCAGTTTATATCTGAACCTCAACATCTCCATCACTTGTATTCCAGTATATCGCGATCCTGACGTCTTAAACCGCGTGATCACCAGTAAGGAGTTTAATAATTATAGAGGGTATAAATACATGAATTACAAGGCAGTAAACCTATGGTGTTTAATTTATATAGGTTTTATTATATCAAATTAACTGCACCAGTATTTGCATGGAGAGAAGATAGAAAATCGCTCCCAATGCAGCCGATGAGAATCGAACACTGACCTGTAAGGTAAAAGTTAGGCGTGATGATGACCCCTCGACGAACCCTTGCAGTATTGTGGTTTGTTCACATAGGAAATCCTTCTCTACGTCTCTCGGGCGGATCTCGTTCTTGGAGTAAAAAACGCTCCCTCACCTTACAAGCCCGGATGTGCGCGTCTTGTGACGTCATTGCGAAGGGACGGGGCACAGCGTAATGAAATCTAGCGCCGCAACGTAAGTAGATCAAACAATATGGCTCTCAGCTGGAGATCGGCTCCAATCAAAAGACAAGCTCAAACATAGACAAGCGGTAGAAAGTGAGTGATCCTACCGCGCACGCACGCATGCACACACACACACACACACAATATAAAAACAATTACGTTGTGTACATTGAAATAGAACGTTATAATTGTGAGAGGGTTTCTTGAGTATTCAGATTTATCTGATTGCCAAACCCTTCCTTCACTTCTGACAAGACGTGTATTAATCACAACTTGTGAATGTGTGGAATGCCGGTTCGGATTCCACGTTAAACTGTAGGTCCTCCATTTCATCTCACAATCACCCAACCATTACACATTACCCGTATTTGCGTGGAGAGAGAGAGAGAGCGGAAAATAATTTAGGAAAGAATCCTCAGAACACCTGGTCGTAATTTTAATCCCGACTTTCCCGCCACTTGAAAACCAGACAATATAAGACTGACGCCATAGTTAACGCAACCACCTATGTGGGTAGCATAAAAGTAGTTAGTGACTTAAATTAAGTAAGGGGATCATTATGAAGAAGGTGGTTTGGAAGAGTGACACTTGCTTTAAAGTGGTGAGGGTATTAATAAACCATAGTGATAAATAACATGTTGAAAACAATCTCCTAAAAAAGGGGCTAGCAACCTAAAAATTTATCAAAGTCATGTCCGGCCCTCATCTCTCGTTTCTCCACTCTATCTTTTATTGTCTATACAACTTATATTTATTCATTAAATTCAATATTTATAAAAAATACCCATCTCACCTTTATAGAGAAAATAATACAAAATAAAATGTATTATTTCATATAAAACTATTTAAATTTCTTAAGACATTAACGATTATAAACGATCAAGGTAATTTTTCTCATATTCAAATATTATTTGAAAATATAGGCTACTTGATGTATTTTCCATCGACAGATTCAAACCTCATCCTCCTTGTCATCAGAACTCTAGTGTATTGCGTGCCTGGACCATAATACTATGTAACCAATGGTGTTTGTGTGTTGTTGTATGAATTTTTTTCAAACCACAAAATAAACTATGAATATGTGCGCATCCACCATTCACTTATTTTTAAAAGTAGCAAGCTCACCTACCTCGCTTCAACTTTGGCGCAACGTATATAATAGGACCATAGTGGAGTAATACTGTAAGCATTCATCGTAGACGGAATATGCAACTGTAATCACTCAATTTAATGGCCCAGTGTGGTCCCACTGCTAATATCCCTCCTATTCCTTTATTCCCAAGATCCCACTAGAATATTGTAATATTTGAAACTGGGAAAGTTCGCACTTCCAGTAATGACAATATTTGTCTCGACAACGCCAATCAAAACTCTCTCCTTTACAATAGTTATTTAAAAATATTAACTGTCTGTTCATCTATGTCTAACACTTGTGTGTGTGTGTGTGTGTGTCACTGCTTCCGGTGGTATGATTAGCTTGTCTAACGCTAGACCGTATTAGGGTTGGTAGTTAAATTAGTAAGAAAACTAATCAAAACTTGCAGAGATATCTTGTCTGCAAATATTATGCCATGACAAGAGTGACTAAGGCGAATGAACTCTAGATATATGTACACTCTGTCTAACCTGATAGGTAGCATTCTTACCTTGACGGATTGCATTATGAACCTATCATATTATAATTTATACCATAGTGGTATAATGCTAGGCTAACTTGTTAAGGTTGTTACACGGGGGAGCATTGAAAGCGTTGCAGCTGTTTCGAAATTCTAGATTATTTACGAAGTGGTTTGATATTTCTTAAAATTGTTTTTAACAAAATTTAGGCTTAAATTTTGACCAGTTAAAGAGTTTAAACTTTAAATTTAAAGTTTAAAAAAAGTCTGGTAATTTCTATCTAACCTTAAAAAACAATCCCGCATTTGCTTCAAATTTTTTGTTGTGACCCTATCAAAAAATTACTTTATTTGATAGAGGATGGCTAGTTCTAGGTCTCTATCATTTTACTTTAATCTCAGAAGTACAAATATTGGCGTAAAGCGTAGTTGAATCTATTCTAAAAAAATTAAAATTTAAGCTTTATAGCAAAATAGGGATCTGTTGATAGCTTTTGCCTACAGTTTGGTGAAAACCATTTAAAAAAATATAAAACCACTTCTTCAAAAATGCGGGATTTCCAAACGCATAAAACGCCCTCCCCATCCATGTAACAGCCTTAACCTATAAGGTAAACAAATGTTACAATCACATTCCTATTTCCCATGGGCCACTGGCGATAAACATCTCGGTTATCCGGGCGTCTCTTGGATCTATCACATAGTTCCCTATAGCCGCTGGATAAGAGGATTGGTGTATCCTGGTATTTTGTCTAAAAAGGTAATAAATATATAGTTATATTTTACCAATCAAAGTGAGGGTCTGTTTTAGTTTGAGCATTTGGAAGTTCGTCTTTTCGTCTGTCCGAATCTCTCTTACGCGATAGCTAACAAATGCGTTGACCAATTTAATGGAAATTTGGCAGGAATATTCTTTGAGCTTAGGCCGAACGATTTGTGTAATGGTTGTTCAATCTGGTAATCCATTTCAAATTGGCGGTCTCTCACAAAGGGTTTTCATTGAATAACTCATCTCAAATGATTTGAATGTATAATTCTAAGAAATCCGTCGAATACCTAGGTTTTTTTTTAATTATGACATATTTTGCGAAAATGACGTTTTAAACCACGTGAACAACAATGATTTTCTACGAATATAATGTACTTTAAACTGCAGCATTAACTTGAACACCAAGAAAAAATATCCACTTCAAATCTAAGGAGAAATTAGAGGAGAAATTTTAACTTAAATCTAGTCAATTTAAATATATTAAAATTTTATTTATATTAATAGTCCGTTCAATTAATAATATGGAGAAAAATAATAAAGGAATCCATAAGGAAGTGTTATTGGAAGGTTTTGATAACTTTTCAATGAAAGAATCAAATAAATCCTGTTCCTATAATGCCAAATTCTAGTAATTTTCAATCAATGTTGGGGGTTGAAGTGGTCTTCCTATATAACAAAAAAAATCAAAGATTAGAGGAGCTACCAGCCACGAATAAATCAAAAACATAACCATACACATTTTTTATACAACAAATTGTTTGATTGGTTAATGAGATTGGGGGATGTTACGTCAATATTCCAATGAAGGAACGTTATTTAAATGTTGACTTTTTTTTCCCCTGAGGCACATTTTGTTTTCCAGAGTTTGCCTTGAAATCAATTTCTGTCATTTTTTTTTTCAATTATTAAAATATGAACGTGTATTCCTTCCTATATCACATATAAATATGTTTTAAACTGTAAGAGATTCCTTTCAACAAATATTACCAGAAATCTACCAAACCGATTTTCATTAATTATTATTTTTAATTAAAACCTATGCACGGAGGATGTACTCAAAATTTCCACAAATATATAAAAGGGAACCTGTCATTTCAGAAAAAGAACATTTATTTCGAACAGCAGTTTTTCAAGTTTTACTGAAGTCTGAACATATTTTATTTTATTTTTACAAGCGAAGCCGCAATATAGATATAACTTACATTAGTCGGTAAATGTATGAACGGTATTATTACAAGGTGCCCGATGTCATATCAAGGTATCTAAAAAAAAGAAAGGTCTTGAGCTGTAGATTTGCACAAAAATCACAAAACCTCTGAACTGGGTTTTACTACAAACCCTCTTATTTGGACATGCAACAAATTTGACTTAAGCGATTTTTCGCCTGAGTAAAACTCGTACATTATAATTTTACCGTAGGCGTCACAGCTCTACGTGACAACAACAATAAATAATAAATACTTTTTTCCACCATATTTTTAAAATTTCATGTTTATTATAATCATCATTCAGCATATAGAGGTCGACCTCGATGGTCTTGCGATAAAGTTCTCACCTCATTCCCCAATGTTTGTGGGTTCAAACCCAGCCGGGGCCGATGGATTTTTCTTTGGCGATAAAAATCTGTAGTGCAACTTACTTCGGAGAAAATGCTAAGCTGTTGGTCTCATGTCTATTGTGGCATGTAAGAGAACCCTGAAAATTATGTGAAAATATCCTTTCCAGCGAAATTGGTTGGCCTTTTCGCTCTCGCTCATAGAAATTTTCGTGTGCTGATATAATCAGTCGGTTCAGAAATTTCACTTTAAATAAATGAGAAAAATAAAAAACATCTATAGAGCTTGGGTGACAGGCGATGTTGGGCTTTTAAAAATATATATTGGTTCATTTAAAAGCCAAATTTATTATTTTGTTTGATACGCATCTCACGACCCGTCCGGGCTATATGAATTTAACTAAACGAATTGCAAAAAGGCACAGGAAGGTATAATTTAAAGTAAATATACCCACATTTGCGTGGAGGTAAAGGAAGAAACTTATTTAGTGAAGATTATTACCCTTAATACACCTAGCTGGTATTTGAACCCCAACCAAGTAGTCACCAGCTAAGTATACAAAATGAGCTTGACATAGTTCACTAGGGTGTAAAACGGCTGAAACCCACTTCGGTGGCCGCGTGGCTTAACGCGTTAATCTCGTGTTGGATTAGACTGCCTAAGATGTAGAGATCGGGTTCAATCCTGGTCGGGTGCAAAGAGGGTGGTTTTCCTTAATTGGTTTTGTACTCTCTCTTTATACGCAAATGCGGGTGCACTTTCTCTAAATTAAGCCTTCTTAATCAATAACCCATTAGTGTAATTTGTACATAGGCGTACAACTCGAACGGGTAGTAAGACGCGGTGCCAAAAAAAAAATTAACGGCTGAATCTATGAATTAGGAATGGGAGGATAGTTTTAGACAAAGTTAGCCCGCATTGGTGTAGGGAGAGATTATAAAAACCGCAAAGATAGATCTTATGTGGAAAACCACCCTCCGTGCACCCAGACTAAATTCGAGCCTTGACCTCCTCTTTACATGGTTAACCAGTAAATTTCAAGTTTGACACCATGTACAACTTGACCACCAGTGTGGGATTACTGAATAAAAAGTACATTATTTTGTGTTTTAAGTCAATCCATGAGAGTAAGTTTGGTTTTTAAACGCATCGGTGGAGATTCGGGCAAAGACGACAAAACTAGTCAAGTGTGGTATGCCAGTGACAGGGAGGTAAGGGTTTGAATCCCAGCTGGGAGTTTTTTTAGAATGGTTTTATCTAAATGATTTTCCTATCTATATCCACGCAAATGTTGGTATATTTCTTCTAATTTATAACATTCTTTATTCTAACCACATCAGTGTGCTTAAATACCAACAGCCCGGAAGGGTGTTAGGACAAGGCGCAACAACAAAAGAGTTTTGAAAAATAATTACAGAACGAACGGTGAGATTGAACGTACGAGAGAAAGAATTACTATGAGCTAACAGAAAGCTATGAAATTTTCAAATTGAATGTATCGACTCGTCGTAGGATCGAACATCCTTGACCAGCTATCGTCCCGACACGTCAACTGGCCACCGTCCCAGGAGAGCGTCAAGAGTTTGACCTCCACACGATTTATCTGGCCCGTGATCACCGAGTAGCAGCGACTCTAGTAAGCCATTCCTTCTGTTCTCTTGGCAGACACCGGGGTCTGGTTTGGAGATGAAAGATGGATTTTTTTTTTCCGTAAAACTTGCAAACTATGGATCAAATGTACTCGAGACTTACCCAAATTTGAATTCTCTCAATTCAGTTTAATTGATTTTAAGGAATTCAACACCAAAAAGACCCACTTCGATAGTCGCGTGTTCTAACTACTCTCGCAATAGACTAGACTGCCGAAGACGGGGAAATCGGGGTTCAATCCCGATCTGGGTGTAATGAGGGTGGTTTTTTCCTAAATGGTTTTTCACTCTACCTCCATACAAATGCAAGTGACCTTCCTCTAAATTGAACTTTCCTAGTTCCTAGCACTTAGTGTAAATATGTGTATTAATCACAACTTTTGAATGTGAGGAATGCCAGGCCTCCACCGTGGTTCGGATTCCACGTTAAACTGTAGGTCCTCCGTTTCATCTCACAATCACCCTACCATTACACATTAGGGTAAGTGCGTATAACCCGAACGGGTAGTAAGACGTGGTGCTAATAATAACAACAGAGAATATAGTTAACTTCTCACAGTCGCGTATTGACTACAGTACTTGGTGTTTGAATATGTTACTAACCTCGGGGACCCCGGTCTGCTCTAGACCAAATTTGTTAATACATTAATATTGTAATTAAAGCCTTTACGAGTACATCCCTTTCCACTGGGTTTAAATAACCTAAAATTTTCATCGAAAATTGTACACACACAAAATGTTATCTCTGATTGAGTGTGTAATTCTAAGGTGAAAATGTAGGGAACAGTAGTTGAAGACAGTATTTTTGAAGTTTTTATAAGAAAACACTACGTTGGTCAATATAAATAAAACAATTCCCCAGTAGAAACATACAGTTTAATTTTCTTTACAAGGTGATATCAACAGTTGTTGAATATCTGTCAAGGGTGTCCTGGAATTCAATGACAACTTTTCATCTTCATTTAAAAAGTTTGTCATCTAATGGCAGTATACTCATAATAGATAATTAAGAATTTTTTACATTACCGTGTGAATAAAATAAAACTATACGTTTCTACTGGAGCAATATTTTATTTATCTGGTCAAAAAAACATTTGCTTGAAAACTACACTCCCACTAATATGCTGCTCTAGGTTAAACTTATTTTGATGGTTACGATCAAAACAGGGCTACTATCTACTTAGGCCAAACCCTGAGAGCTCCCAGCTAGGGATGTGAAAAAAGTATTGATACTTTACTAATATCGATATTTTTCTTTCAATACTAGTATTTTTTACTCGATATTTTTTCCCGATACTTTTACTAATATTAGTACTCACACTCCGGTATCGGATCGGTATCGGATCGGTATTGAAAGAAACAACTTTTTTTTGTCTTCACTCATGCTGGGATTAAATTTTTACTGTTGTGGACTGTGGAGGAAGAACAAGGGAAACTATTTCTCGATTTTCACTTATTTTCTGCATGACAAGCAAGAAGGAACTCTAGCATTCAATCTATTTTAGATTATCATAATTCATAGCTGTTAATCATTATAAATTCATTATAATTTTCGGTGTTTAAATAAACATGAAAATACGATTATGACTCAAAGTTTGAATTATTATTATAAGATTTTTTTTTAAATCCTATTAAAATGTCGATATCGATACTTTTCTTTCGATACCATATCCCTACTCCCATTCAATGATAAATCAGTGAAACAAGTCATTTTTATTTATTTGAGGTATTTAAGATGCACTTTCTAAACCAACTGATTATATCAGAACACGACTTACTTCTAACGACTTAAATCTAGAAGAGACACAACATCCAGTCCCCAGACGTTAGTTCATCACTGTGAAAGGTTAAACCCACATTTCACCAATGATACATTTTTCGGCTATGGCAGGAATCGAACCCGTGACGTTTTGACTCAGTAAATATACACGCTACAGACTAAGCTTAAGGTGTCGGACACAGCACAATACTTTATCAACTGAGCTTGTATGACAAAAAAAAAAAGCCAGTGGGCACGCGGACTAAATGTCAAACTCATCTAGTCTGGTTTACTGCTATGTGGATGTAAGGGTTCGACTCTCTGCCTGGTGTATATTGANAAAAAAAAAAGCCAGTGGGCACGCGGACTAAATGTCAAACTCATCTAGTCTGGTTTACTGCTATGTGGATGTAAGGGTTCGACTCTCTGCCTGGTGTATATTGAGGTTAATTTTTTGTTGATGGTTTTTCCACGCTTCTTTCATGAAAATGAGGGTAAATTTCCTCTTAATTCAAGCCTTCCTTGCCCCAACTCAGTGTAGTTAAATGTGTATAACCTGAACAGGTAGTTAGATTAGATGTGGAAAATAAAAAGAGATGATAAACGTGAAGATGAGTTTAAGAACCACCGACAAAGGCAAAGGGTCCGAACTTGTTTTGCCAAAGTTATCCAACAGGCTGTGCAAATAGAACCTTCATTCCAGCTTGGCTCGCTATAAGGATGGAAACAGTATCTACTCTTTTTTATTAAATAAGATAAACTCGGTTGAGGGATCACATCAAAGCGATCTATGTTTCTGTATATATTCGGTTTAATACAGAAAAAAAAACCATCATTCCTTGTTATGATGAGAATTTATTTTCATCCTCTGAAAAAGCAAGTGACCTCGGGACAGTAGGAAAACCAAACGCGGCAGACGCAGATAAACATTATTACTGACACGTACATATAGCGCAGGAATCAGGTGGGAATAGAGGTCAGAGTCACGTGATGAAATGTTAAACCTTAATATTTCGTGAACATCGGAAGAAGAGAGAAGGAAAAGTTGTGTGTTTTCCCGAGCAAACACACAAAACACACACCCGCACAGAACAAATTCAATATGGCGCCACCTGTGGTCGGAGTAAACATCGAAACAAATCTGATCACACGATTGCTACCTTATGTTTACCTTCAAGGTAGGAACACACAACACCGACATTTGCAAGGGGAACAATCCTACTTGGAGCAGCTTACGAAATTATACCAACAAAATAAGATGGGAAAATTAAAATTAAAATTTCATAAGACAAGATATGCCTTAACTTTTTATTAATATTGAAAATCTTAGAAACATAACATTGTCCCCACGTCTTACTACACGTTCCGTTTATCCAAATATTTACACTAATGAAGTAGGGATTTTATTTTTTATTTTTTTAGCACCACGTCTTACTATCCGTTCGGGTTATACACTTATGTACTAATTACGCTAATGGTTTCAGGGCTTATGAAGGTTATATTTAGAAGAAGTGTACCCGTATTTGCGTATAAGAAGAGTGAACAGCCATTTTGGAAAAAAAACCTCAGTACACCTGACCCAGATTCAAACCTCGATCTCCCCATAATCGGCAGTCTAGTCTAACACGAGAGTAGCACGTTAGACCACATGGCGACCGAAGCGGGGGGGTAGGGTGGGAGATTATTAGAATTTAGACGAAGAATACTCGCATTTGCGTGGAGTGAGAGTGATAAGCCATCGAGGGAAAAAATAGCTCAGTGCCTTTGAACGGGGTTTAGGCATCGACCCAAACCGACACCGGCGAATCAGATAATACGATACTCGCATTTCTCCCCCAGTGAAGGTTATTAAAATTCTAGGCCAGTGGATCTCAAAAAGAGTCCGTGGCTGTTTGCCATGGGACCACAGGAAATTGAATAGTGTGACACAGTCGTATTTGCTTTCTCAATTATTATTATTATTATTATTATTATTATTATTATTATTAATATTATTATTAATATTATTATTATTATTATTATTATTATTATTAGCACGTCTTACTACCCGTTCGAGTTATACATACTTACGCTAATGTGTAATGGTAGGGTGATTGTGAGATGAAATGGAGGACCTACAGTTTAACGTGGAATCCAAACCACGGTAGAGG